>CAJDSM010023279.1:0-16814 GCA_903981925.1 Ostrea lurida
AGATGAACCCACTACAGATCAGAACTAAATTCAAATGTTGAAAGATTTAGAGAAGTATTATCATTTTTATGGCCCGCCCCCCTTTGAAAAAGAGGGGGCATTGTGTTTTGCACATCTGTCGGTCGGTCTGTAGACCATGTGTTGTCCGCTCAATATCTTTTGACCCCTTTGCTTGATATCAACCAAACTTGGTACAGGGGTTGCCCTTAGAGAGTAGATGATCCCTATTGATTTTCAGGTCACATGGGTCAAGGTCAAGTGGTCAGTCTGTAGACTGTGCTGTCCGCTCAATATCTTTTGACCCCTTTGCTTGATATCAACCAAACTTGGTACAGGGGTTGCCCTTAGAGAGTAGATGATCCCTATTGATTTTCAGGTCACATGGTCCAAGGTCAAGTGGTCAGTCTGTAGACTGTCGGTCTGTAGACCATGTGTTGTCCGCTCAATATCTTTTGACCCCTTTGCTTGATATCAACCAAACTTGGTACAGGGGTTGCCCTTAGAGAGTAGATGATCCCTATTGATTTTCAGGTCACATGGTCCAAGGTCAAGTGTTTATTGATGATTATTTTTGCCTTATATATGTACAATTACCAAGTGTATAGTTCCTTGCACTTGAATAGCCATTTTGGATTTTGCTCTACGGGGGGCATGTATGTTTCTCAAACATTTCTTGTTTATTTGTTAAAATTGTAAAACACACCTTGGAGATGTAGTTCTCTAAGCAGCAGTTTGTGAATTGTAATACTAATGCACTTTCAAATCTAAAATGCAAGGTATTTGGGTAGCTTGTATTTAGCAAATGCATATTTACTATCAAAATTTTAAAGGTCACCAGTATTACTCAAGTGATCAATGCTGTTGGTTTTCGTCCGTCGTCGCGTGCCATCCGTTAAATTAAATTCTTGAATTCTTGAAAACTGTTCCATTTTTAGGTCACCTGAGTAAACTCAGGCTGTCCTAATTAGCAAATTGGTTTTCGTCCCGTCAGTGGCGTCGTGCGGTTAACAATTGAACATTTTAACTTCTTTGGATAACACCGTCCAATTCTTTTTCCAAATTTGGTATGAAGCATCTTTGGGACAAAGGGCACATTAAATTTACTACATTTCAGGTCTCTATGCACCCCTGGGGCCATTCGGCGGTGGCTGGGCAAAAAACTGCCCAAAAGCTGACCAATTATCTCAAGATCTTCTTTACAACCGCAACATGTCTGAGAAGAAACCAAACATAATGCATAGTGATGCTAGCCAGGAACGGCCTTTACCAAATGTACATTTGGTCTACCCCCGGCTGATAGGAGTTCTGACCCCCAGGGCGGGCCAAACTTATGTATATAGTTTTATATGTAAAAACATTTGAAAAACAATCTATCATTTAATGCGTAATTTGATATTAATGTGAAACTAAACTGAAATATTTGAATGAATAGGGAGCCTTTTATCAGAATTGTAAATGTCATGACCTAGAGGTAAGGTTTTATATTAGGGTGGGGCCCAAATGGTCATTGATGAAAGGTGTTAAACACATTGAACATTTTTAACTTCTTCTTGAGTAAACCAATGGCTCCAATATCTTTCAAATATGGTATGAAGCATCTTTGGACAAGGCGCACATAAAATCTGTAAATTCCAGGTCTCTTGCACCCCTGGGCCTATGGGAGGTGGGGCAAAATACTGCCCCAAAAGTGCACCAAACTTTATCAAAAAATCTTCTTCTTTACAACCGCCACACTGTCTGAGAGAAACCAAAGTGCGATAGTGAGGTAGAGCAGGAATGCATTTACCAAATCTGTAAATTTGAGTGCACCCCAGGGTAGGGTATTTGACCCCAGGGCGGGGCACGAAACTTGCGTATATAGTGTTTGTATGTAAAAACTTTGAAAACATCGTCTTTAAGCCTATTGATATTAACTGTGAAACAAATGAAATGACCATAAAGGAGCCTCTTTATCACGATTGTAAACTTTTCATGATTCCTAGAGGTAGAGTTTTAGTTATATAGAGGTTGGGCAAAATGGTCACTTGATGAAATGTGTTAACATTGAACAATTTTACTTCTTCATGTAACCAATGGTCCACATTCCTTTTCAAGATTTGTATGAAGCATCTTTGGGAACACGGGGCACAATTAAATTAGTAAATTTCAGTCTCTTGCACCCCTGGGGCCTATGGGGTGGGGCAAAAACTGCACCAAAAGTTACCAATTCAAACAATCTTCTTTACAGACCGCACACCTTCGAGCAGAACCAATGGCATAGTGACTGATAGCGCAGGAACGCCTTTACCACCCCCCGTAAATTTTGGATGACCCCGGGGGTAGGAGGTTTTGACCCCAGGAGGAGGGTAGGCAGGGGGTGGGCAAACTTGCGGTACATAAGCTTTCTATAAGTAAAAAACCGATTTGAAAAGCATCTTATTCATCAATGCCTTTGAAATTTAATGTGAATGTAAATGTAATATTTGGAATGAGGAAGGGAGCTCTTTGTCATAATTATACCCACTGCAACAAGTTGGGGGGGGAGTGTTACTGGAATCAAGATTGCTGATCCATCGGTCTGTTAGGCAGAATGTTCCAGACCTAGTGCTTAGCCTTTCGTACCAAGAATCACCATATCAAACATTATGTCTACCTATCTGCATCTTTGGGTACAAAAGGGAAAAGGTCAAGTCACTGGCATCAAGTAGCAATATGATTTCCAGGCTCCTTCACACATTATCCTTATCTACCTCGAATCACATGTCATACACATGAACTCAACCATGGGTCAAAGATTTCTCTATTGAATTTTGGGTCAAAAAGGTCAAAGGTCAAGCTCACTGGACATTAAAGGAGCAATATAGATTTCATTTTAAAACATTGAACAACTCTTGTGAGAATTGAAATGTAATCTTGATGCTATATGAATATGAAGCAATATGCATATATTGAAAGATATTAACATGTAGAACAAAATACGCTGTGATTGAGCACTTAAAGAAATGCCAAAAATATGAACTCCCTATGTTGGTCTATTATAACCTCAGGATAGAACCGTTAAGGCCGTGAGAGCCTTTCTGGTGTACTTTTCTTTAGTATCATGAGACACAGGTGCTATGGTGGACAGGACTTCCAGGTAACCCTTCTTATAATTCCTTGAGATAATTTCGGGTGTAATTTTAATAAAATATGCACCTCAGAGTGTATCCTATGGCAAGCTCAAATCTCGTTAAAACCTATTTTTAAAAATTGGCATGTCACGATATAACCAAAATGAGGTTTTCAAATAGTAAATGTTTTTGTGTTCCAGCATTTACGTAGACAATAATCTTACATCTTCTGGGGTGCATGGCAGGTATCACCGAATTCGTGGACGATAAAACTGCATCAATGCGCGAAAAGTGATTTACCCGTCTAATCTCGGTGATAACTGCATATCACACCGAAAAAATGCATAGATTCATTTCCGTGTAATCATTTAATTTTAGATTACAATAAACACAATAATGTTCATATAGACTTAATTTGCATTCAGTACAGTGATCGAAAATCACCTCAATTCTTACAAGTGTTATTAATACTTTTAACTAATGATAAATCGTCGCGCTTAGGGTAATCACTATAACATTAAAATTAAGAAAAGAAAATCGCCAGACCTACTGAGCTATGATAGCATAGAAACAACAAGAGGCCCAATGGGCGAGATTCGCTCACCTGACTGACCTTGGCCCGGCTCAGCCAGCGTGATTCACGAAAAGAATTGTACAAGTTCCTTAAAACTGAACCAGTGGTTCTGGAGAAGAACATTTTATAGCCAAAACTTCGAATCCCCTGTTGTACGTTGCCCTACCCCGGAGGTATGATCTGAATCAAATTATTCTACTCTATATCAGGAAGCTTTAAGGTAAATGTCTGTCTTTGGTCTGAGAAACAATTTCTTAACTGAAGTGGTCAAGTCTTCCAGGAAGACATGGTCGCCTGCCTATTTCTAATCTTCAGTTTTAAATTACTTCATATTTAAAGTATCATTCACGGCAAATAAGATTACATATTTATTAATTTTTTGTCAGAATTCAGCTTCGTCTCAAGTTTACCAGATGACACTGCATCATTCTAACATGCATGAATAGATGAAAATTAGATATTGTTATGAGTGCTATTTGTGGAGATTCCTATTGAGAATTAAAAAATATCTAAATTTCAAGGATTCCAGGCCCTACAGTTCAGTCTTATTTTGTAACAAAGTGTGTTTCTGTCCAAAACAATTAAAGTTCTCAAAGGGACGTTTGACATGTGGCAGCATGGAACTGCGTACACGATACACTAGTCCATACTGAATGCTCTGTGCCAAATATCAGGAAGCTGCCTGTGTGGTTCCTGAGAAAAATGTGACAGAAATTCTTTCATCGTAAAAAATAATTTCTACGTTTGTGTCAAACAGGAATTGACATGCGGCAGAATCGGAAATCTGCCGAGAACACTATACGTTGTCCGACACTGATACTCAGTGCCAAATATCAGGGACAGCTGCCTGTGTGGTGCCTGAGAAAGAATTGTGACAGAAAACTTTTTCATGTTAAAAATTTCTAAGTTGGGTCAAAACAGGAAGTTGACATGCGGCAGATTGGAAATGCGTTAACATACAGTTGTCCATACTGATGCGCTGTGCCAAATATCAGGAACTGGCCTGTGTGGTTCCTGAGAAAAATGGACAGAAAGTTTCTTCATGTTAAAATATTCTACAGTGCGTCAAACAGGAATTGACATGTGGCAGATTGGAAACTGGTTACAACGATACAGTTGTCCATACTGATGCTCTGTGCCAAATATCAGGAAGCTGGGCCTGTGTGGTTCCTGAGAAAAAATTTGTGACAGAACATTTTCATTGTAAATATCAATTCGTCAAACAGGACAGGACATCTGCGGCATACTTGGGAACTCTTACACGATACCAGTTGTCCATACTGATGCTCTGTGCCAAATATCAGAAAGCTGGCCCATATGTTTCGGAGAAAAAATGTGACAGAAAATTTTTGTGACGCCGCACCGACAACGCACGGACGACCTAAAAGGTGCATTTTCCTATATTGTCGCCTCCGACTAACGCAGCAGGCAACACCAATAAAATGTTACACGTATATTCAAATGGTAAACTTTGATCCCTATTTGCCCACCATACCCCTGCTGGGGAGTCATGATTTGAAAACAAACATTGAATCTTCCCACTATATCAGAAGCTTTCATATAAATTTCAGCCTTTCCTGGTCCAGTGGTTCTTGAGAAGATTTAAAGATTTTTCCATCATAAGCATATGTAAAACTCTTGATCCCCTATTGGGCCCCATTACCCCGGGGTTCATGGTTTGAACAAACTCATAATCTCTCTATAATCAGAATAGTTTCCATAAAATTTCATTCTGGCCACATGGTTCTTGAGAAGAAGATTTTTAAATATTTTCCTATATAATCACATTCAAATTTTGATCCCCTATTGTGCCCCATTCGTACCCCCGGGGGTGCATGATTGACAACGAATCTCCACTATATCAGGGAGCTTTCCTATAAATTTCAGCTTTTCTGCCCCAATGTTACTGAGAAGATTTTTAAATGACAACCACCGATTTTTTGCTTTCGGTGATACTATCTCCCCATTGAGGGGGCCTGGCCTTCATATTCGAAAACTTGATTCCCTGTAACCCAGGATAATGTACCAGTTTGGTGATTTTGGCCCAGCGGTTTCTTGAGAAGAAAGTCGAAAATGGAGTTAACACGAGACAACGAGACAGGACAGACAGACGACGGACAAAAGGTATATCATGACTCAGAATAGCTCACTGAGCCTTCGGCTCAGCGTTGCAGCTAAAAAGTTCAATAACTTTTCATTTCTCAACAAAACCTATATGTTCGAGTAGGCTTCACATGTTGGCCTTAATTAAGGCTTATCAGAACAGATGAAAAAGGCTTGCTGATGAGAACCGTACGGCCACTCCAGCATTAAAAATGCCCTGGGGGGGGTAACTTTACTTTACACTGTACCATGGCCATGTCGACTGGGAACGTTCAACGGCAACAACCGGAATCAATAGCTAGATGTCAGAACATCACGAGATACACTGTCTCCCAAAATTCCTATAGGATTGGGAAGGGGGGGGGGGGGGGGGGGGGGCTCTAGGTCCCCGTCTCGAGTGACGATGGCTTTTCTTGATACCTTTCAGCTAAATTATTCGGCAGGTGTTATATATTTTAATCCATCATGATTCTTGTGCACCGCCAACATCAATTCTTCAAATATACCGTCTATTCATGAGGTCACCTTGGGAATGAATATTGCAATTCCGAGGGGGGTTACCATTTTTTATTATAAACCAGCCTAATGGAGAAATTCTTACCACTTTATTCAGAGCCATTAGACACGTGCTCTAAGTTCAATGAATAATCATTAAGCATGGAACTTTTCCGAAATCATAAAATATATTTGTAGATATCGCCTTGTTAAGGCCTTCCTGACGTCAGTACAAATGTCAGTGATGTAGCAACAGGATGACAGTTTCTATTATATACTATATATATATATTATTATATATAATATATATATATATATATATAATTATATATTATATATATAATATTATATATATATATATATATAATATTTATCATTATGTGTTTGTGCATGCTGCTTTTCTAAAGTTTAGATTTTCCCCTTTGTAATGTCCAATGCCGTTGGGCTAGCAGAAATGCCAAAAACGGTGATTTTGATTTGAAAAGGAACTTTCCTTTGAAAATATTCAATAAAAGTTGTCAATATTCCGGAAAAGCACTTCTCAACTTTCCGTTTCCGATGCTGGATAGTGACCCCATGTATCATATCCGTTGCTTTCGAAGTGAGAAAGTGAGCTTTCTGTATTTTCAAAGATTGTTTTACTGTTTATAAATGATTAAATGGGGCCTCTGCCGCTCAAAACTTTAATTTAAATGGACTCCGAATATTGTAAACAGTTGCATTGAAAGTTGTTCCTGAAAAAAATGCGAGCCACGGAGAATTGAAATCAGATGCTGGACGGTATTATTGCGAGTCAGAATTACAATCGTAATCTTAAATGTTTACCTTATTCAATTGACGAACATGACCGATAATTCGCAATCAAGATGGCGGCATGCAAATTAGCGAATGGTAAAAATTTCTCCATTTGAAGAGATACAAAAAGTCATAACAAAATGTTGTTGGTACATTAACGAGATCAATATTAATTATTCAAAGAACAAATTACACATTTGATATCCTATAATCAAAGAGGAAAAATTAAAGTGTTCAGCGAAATTATTTTTATAAATAGAAAATTCAAAATCTGTAAGATAAAGATGATACAAACATCTCAGCACATGGTCTGAAAATTATCTCAAGCAAGAAAAAAACCCGGCTATTTCCTTCACAACAAAGAAATTAATTAAGTCAGGGCTTGAAAAATCTATTCAGTTCTCTACTGTCACATTCATCAGCTACCCATAATGCACCTGTGTCTTAGCACACGGACCCGCTTACCGTTTTTGACGCACAATTTCTACCATTTGGGATATTCACATCCGCGATTAACGGCGCGGGCTACATACATAGCGCAATAATGCACATTTATCATCAGAGATTCATTTAAAAAAAACATAATATTTTTTTAAAAAATGGTAGTTAATTTGCAACGTGCGGATTAATACAAGATATATAGAAAAAAGAAGGAAAACTTAACATAACATTTCAATATTTACAAACGGGATGCATTGTCTGTTTGAAAGAAACATGGACGCTAACGTGACGTCAACATATGACAGCTTGACGTCGCTGGCGTTGTATTCCTCGGTACGTTTGCGGAACTTTTCCAATCCCACAATGCCTTATATGGAAGAGGTTAGGTTTTGCATGCGGAACGACTCTGGCGGAAGTTTGCTTTCAATTAACTGTTAGATGCACACAAACACGATCTCATCTTATTATTATTTTGACATCTTTCCTTCTCGTGTCATTAAATTCTAACGCTTCCGCGGGGAATTCGTGTCCTGGGTCACTCTACTAGGACTCGCCCTAAACCTCAATGAGGTGGCCCCTAGCCCCCTGCAGTGTGCTGTCTGATCATGCCACTCAGTTTCCGGCTTAGGTACGTCACTGAATGCCCACTTCTTAGATTGTGAAATTCACGACGGTGACGACCCATGAGTCAGGGGTGCAGGCTTTGCGGAGGGGAGTGAAGGTGGTTGAGGACGGGGTGATGTCAAAAGGATTTATATGCTTCAAATTCCATCTTTCCTTCTTCTCTAATTGAACAGGAATTGTATGCATATTTTGAAAGATGATGATCATTAATTTGCACAAAAGACTATATTGAGGCTCAAATGCAAACATGAGACTTCCTGTATGGGCTGCATCTCAGGTGACCGTTAAGGCCCGTGTACCTCTTGTGCAAAGCAGTCAAAAGATTCCAAGTGAAATTCAAAATGAATATGGTCTGATTGGATAGATTGATTGAATATTGTTAAATACATTCCGCTTGAGAATTTTCACTCATGAATATGGAGACGGGCTGCAAAATGTTGGCCTATGCTCGGCGCTTATGGCCTTTGAGTAGGGAAGGGATCTTTATCGTGCCACACCAGCTGTGGCAAGGGACTTCGGTTTTTGCGGTCTCCTCCGAAGGACCGCCCCATTTAGTCGCCTATTAAATACGACAAGCAAGGGAGAACTGCAGACCTATTCCAAGCCGGATCCCCACGAAGCTGATTGATAAGGATCCCAGTGGAATGTTGATAACTAGGAATGTAAAGTAAAATTAAAGTTTGTTTTTTGGAGGCAAAACATATGTCTCCCCCATGTGCTGTCAGTCGAGTAGTTTCCAAGGAGTTGTGTTGTGGATTGCAAATTGACCTTATAATTTCCAAAACTTAGGGGATCAAAATGTCCTGGTAATATGCACAACTACATATGATGTCCTTGCTACACTGAAATTAAGTTTCTTAATAATCGGATCAGTAGTTTTAGAGGAGTTGCGCTGACAAACTGTGTGGTGGACCCACGGACAGGTCAAAAACAAACATAAAAGGTCAAAAACAAATAAAAAAGAGACATAATACTCTCTAAATCGATATTTTCTTAAAATAGATTTTTAAAAAAAAACAACAACAATAGTTACATGTACAATTCAACTGCAACCTGTTTGAAGACACTGAAGATATTAGAAAACGATAGGATCCGCCCCCTGATGCAACAAGTCCAAATGCAAACACTCTGTCCAGCGCACACGTTTTCCATTCCTTTTTATCGTCCAGAATGCCCGGATGGAATGGAAGAGAGCAGTGACGATTTGACAATAGTATTGACATCAATAACCTTATTAAGATAAGATACACCTCCACAATTATCAAAACATCGCCTGGCAACTTAACTACGCTTTCCTGAGGTATTTCTAAATGCATTCGTATCGGGGTTTTCCACATATGTAATTGGCATTTCGCTTAACTTGTTCGCATTTACATAATTATATTGTCTACATATCTTAATATTTTTTAGGAATCTTGATGAAAAACAATAATAATAATTAAAAAAGTAAATAAAAAAATCCGATGTGTTCATAAAAAACATTATGTTTCGTCGAGTCATATAAAGTTTTAGGATAATATATATGCAATTTTGGTGGCCACCTTGAATGGGGAAGGGGGTGACTGCCCCTTCTCCTACGATTTTGGAACTGGTATAGTTGAAGGATGAACGATACTTATGATTTTGAAATTTGGTGGAAATATCTTAGGTTTTTTGTTTTTTACCTACCCCTAGGATGAAATAGGTGTGCAGTTTTGTTGTTGTTCTTTTTTTTTTTTTTACTTTTTTAATTATGTTTATTGTATTCTATTTAAGTCTAATTCAATTTCTTTGCTTTCAAAAGTGACCCACCGGGCCGCCGGGCCCTACATTTCATTTACGCCGTTATTTTACTTTAAATGAAGTATGTTTTCTTTTCCGTTTAATGTGTGAAAACCACCTCTAAAAGTCTAGCACACAGAAATCTTAGATTTGAGTAATGTGAATTGCTCGTCAGTTTTAATCTAAACAANCCCCTTTACATTTCATTTACGCCATTAATGTGAATTGCTCGTTAGTTTTTAATCTAAACAATATATCTATATTTTTTTTGTAATATTTTTTAACGGTATATACATCAAAACAAATAGTACCAAAATTTCAAAGAAACTACAACAAAATGTTACTCAAGATAAGTTGATGCAAACTGTGCAATATCTAGGGTTTTTAAAAATCAAATTTGCGCATTCACTAATTGAACCCTTTTAAACAAGAAAACAAACTAGTGAACAAACTCATTCTTCCAAAGAAAGTCACGTTGTACCCCGGTACACAAACAGACAGGGACACAATGTAATTGTGATTACCGGAGTTAAGTCAGTGACTGCCGTCCCTACCCAGGATGTAACAATCGCATGTCTATCAGCGCGGCCCGCCACCTGGGAATCCCCCCCAATCAATTACCGGAAAGATATATAGCAAACAAGCAAACGTGCTGATGTGTTTGTCGCGCAAACTCTTTAACTACTTTCCAAGCTTTACACAAGCCACAAATCCGAGAGACATTGCCCGAGCAACAACACACTTTCCTGCAAAAAACATATCGACGCTCCCGTGCTTGAAATATGGTGCCATCAACGTTGCTCTTGGCTTTGGTTTTGGCGGTCCTTGGTGGTGCCACTTCTGCGGAGGATGTAGTTTGCACTTCAGATTTTGAAAATATCGTTTCTGAAGATTGTAGAACCCTTCACCGCTGTGTCTGGAAAAAGCCGGTGAAAATGCCAGACTGTGCCCCCGGACTCATCTTCAGCCGCCAGTATTCTGTGTGCGTGCGCGAGGACAGCGAGTTTGACGATTGTGCAGTTGAGTTAGGTTAGTAGCAGTTCTGTAACTTTTTAAAGATATTGCACGTGCGTGCGATATTTGATTCGCAATTCTCTTTTAAGGGATCCCCGCTACGTCTNTTTAAAGATATTGCACGTGCGTGCGATATTTTGATTCGCAATTCTCTTTTAAGGGATCTCCGCTACGTCTAAGTCGCTTACATTTTATACTGTGTTGCATCATATATAATTTGTGAATGAAGTATAAAATCGTGTCGCTAATGATCGTGTTCGAGAAAAACCTTTTCTGTTGACGAGGAATAAATACTTTTAAAAAATGTTTTTATTGCACATTTGTGGGCATTATCNTTTTAAAAAATGTTTTTATTGCACATTTGTGTGCATTATCTGTGACCTTTTCTTCTTTTTTTTGCAGCACGTAATTACCAAAACAATAATTTTTCTTCATTTATAGCAAGCAGTGTCATGTGTATAATTTCAAACGCTTTACCAGTGCAGAACTGGTAAATTAATTGATGCATGGATGAAGTAGGGATTTTGCAATGTTTTGTTTCTTCCTTGCTATGATTTCACGAATGTCAGCAATTTAAAAATGGAATTTGAAATATTTTATAGCGCTTTTTAAAAATTGTTTGCAAAAAAAATAATTCATTTACTACATGTAGTTCAGTTTCGTGTATAATTGAGAACGCTACACTGCTATTACCTTTCTCATGCCATTTTAAAAGTTGATGAAAGTAGCACAGGTGTTGGAAAACTTTTCAAAATTAGAAAATCTTGGATGAAGCTTCGATCGATAGAATATGTCTGTCATTTCCATTTTCGAACAATCGTCTTGGAAAAGTGAAACAGTCTACACAAAAATGGAATCTCTTTTACTAGTTTTGTGTGATTTTCTTCATGGTCCATTTTTTCGCTCTTTTCTTTTTTGCTTGACATGTATATCTCAAATTATTGTGTCATATTTTAGCTGTATTCTAAAAATGTTTCATTCGATCAGTATTAAACTAAGACAAAGAAGTTAGTAAATTTATTAGATGCGTAGTTTTTGTGCATGATGAGAGTCTTGAAATTTCCCATTCATTGAGTCATGCAGTTAGTCAGCGCCCGTCGTGCTTTAACGATTGAACACATTAAACCGATAACTACCATTACATTCGTTTTCAAATTTTAAAGCACAGCCAAAACTTGACCAGCATTCAAAAATTTTCTTCTTTACAACTTTTAAAAGAAAAATGAACTGCATAATAATGTAGAAAAGGGAGACCTTTATCAAAATTGTAAATTTCATGATTTTTAGGATAGGGGATTTCCCTCTTGGGTAGGGCCAAACTGGGTATATAATATATGTTAGTGTTTTATTGTATATAACATTTCAATTGTTTCGCGTAACGGTCACTCATCCAGGTGCTGACCACGAGACAACGCTCCTGTTCGGTTTTTCGCCGGCGGACGGACGGCGATTCAGGAACGGTTTCACGGGGGCGGGGGGGGGTCGGGCACTTCGTAAGTTTATGGGTGGTTATATGTCGTTTGGGCACGTGCCGCTGACATTGCCAGACCCCCCAGCCCTTTTTCATATATTTAGATTTTTGAGCCATTGTAACCTTTTCCATATTAGTTTTCTGTCAAATGGTACCTTTTCCTATGACAAACAAGAAACTGCCAAAGCTGGATCAAAATTAGAAGGCTATTCATTATAATTAATTGAGTAAACATTAACCTTATCATATATCTTCATGCTGATTTCTTACCTTGTCATATATTTCTGTAGTGGAAAAGGCTACCTATTTCCAGCGGCACGTCCTATCTATGCGGTATATAGTAAGTGGCCCCCCCCCCCCCTCCCCGAGACGTATGATAGCCGTTGCTTGGAATATGCTGCCCAATAACATAGGACCCATGCTAAGCTTCGGGAAAGAACTTTCCTGAGAGGGATAAGTGTAGCGGACAGTATAAGGAGAAACTTATACTGCATGCCTCGCTAGCTTTTCTGGCGATGTGGCAAAGTCTCTCTCTTGATCACGCAAGTTAAACACGTCCGTAAGAGACTCTACCTTAACATATCTATACCCGTAAACTAGAATTATTAAAGTAACAGCGTCATAGTTCGCTTGGAGCCTTCAGTAAGCATGCCAGATTACCATATTTTACTCATTGATTGGCTGTTTGAAAACTATTTTGCATAGCAAACAAAGTATCCGCCTACATACCATCGATAGCACTGACCAATCGGATAGTCTGTAAAAAATATTTTTACTACAGCATTCTGTCTTTCGTAACAACACAACTAAATCTCCTTTATGTTATAATTCGTTTCACTCAAACGAACATTAAGTTATTGACAACATAACAACACACATCTTTAGTGAAAGAAGTGCTTGTATGCTCGCATTTACATGNTTTCGTAACAACACAACTAAATCTCCTTTATGTTATAATTCGTTTCACTCAAACGAACATTAAGTTATTGACAACATAACAACACACATCTTTAGTGAAAGAAGTGCTTGTATGCTCGCATTTACATGTATTAACGTACAAATACATTTCATTTCAGTGTCCATTTAACTTCTTTCTGTAATAAAGAAAAATACATGGTATATAAAAATAGTAACCAATAGTAGTGGNGTTAGCGAACAAATATACTGTCTTTGTGATGTTCATATACCGTACTTTATGCAAAACTGCGGGTGGGAAGGGGGAAAATGCGGCAAAGAGAAGCAGTCGTGCTTAGCTTGAATACCTGTTATTGAATTATAAAAATAGTAACCAATAGTAGTGACTTCTAGAAAAGAACACGTGTTGTAGAACGTGTGATAAATTTATTTAATTGGCCCCTTCCAGGCACAAAGAGCACGTGCACCAGTAAACCCTGTAAACACGGAGGGAACTGTAAACCGTCAGACGACGGCAAGTCCTATACATGTGCCTGTCCCGCGGAGTACGGAGGAGTCAACTGTGAAAAGGGTGAGTTGCCATTTTTATAGTAAGTACATTGTATATGAACCATAAACGTATTTTCATACCTCTTTCATTTTTCCCACTCGCTTGCACGGTGCAAAGCGTTATGTTTAAATGTTGTAACAAAATGAAAAAAAAGCAAGTTCAGGCTTTTATTTTACCTAGTTTTAAGTAATTTACGTTTACTTTACAACCATGTATGTTACATTCCACCAAATGTAAAACCTTGAAGATCTGACACAAGATTCCAGTCTTCATCATTTCCAAACTGCATAAAAAACATGTTTTGAATTGTGTGCGTTTATTACATTTTACTTTGCAGCTCTTACGATACAGGAAATCTGCAATACTGAATTGTACTATCGAGCCGCCCATCCACAACAGTGTCAGCTCTACTACGACTGCGCAACCAACACCTCTTCCTACTATGACCAGCATGTGAGGGAGTGCAAATATCCCCAGTTATTCTCGGAGCAAACGTTGCAATGCGAGAACTACACAGAGGTAGAATGTGGAGACAGGACAGAGCACAAATCACCATGTGAGTGATTTGTATGTGAATAATAAAATTGCAATTTCGATGCTCCCCGAAAATTTTAGGGGGAGCACAAAGTCGTCGTGTCCTTCAAAGCTGATTTCCCCGAAACCTTTCATCAGAAATTGATACAATGTACCACACATGTTCCTTGAGACACGGGCTTTCAAGGTCATTTTTGAAAGGTCAAGGGTCACCCAGAACAAATAAATGTTCCTTATTTCAACTGGAGTTTTTTAACATACAAGTTTCTACCCCTTAGGGACCCGGCTTAGAATAGGTCCTCAGTACCCCTTGCTTGTCGCAAGAGGCGACCAAATGGGGGCGGTCCTTCCGATGAGACCGCAAAAACCGAGATTCTAGGTCACAGCTGGTGTGGCATAATGAAGATCCCTCCCTGCTCAAAGGCCATGAGCGCCACGTGTGGAGGGCCCTTGGGGTCATTATGACTCCCCGCTTTTAGAAATTGTTTGCCTATTTAAACTTTTGCGATCCCAACCCTCCAACATATATTTTCTGTCATTGTATCAAGACATTTTAAGAGAACATAAAAGACCCCGCAGGGGCTATGCCTGACCTCAATCTATCATTATTCATAGTTACACGATTCTCTGTTTTATTTTCATATTGATGAATGTTCATTTATGGGTATTGGAAGCTGACAGTGGTTGACTCTAGAATTGTCCATACCTTTGAATAGTGGCACATTGTAAATCCCAAAGTTCTGCTTTTCTCTATGAAGCACGTACAGTGCTCATGTGAGCGATGTGGCCCATGGGCCTCTGTATTTTCTGTTGTTCTCTATTATGGTAGGTCGTTCATAAATGAAGCCTGTAAGGCTGTTGAATATTTTGGAATGATTGAATATTAAAGTGTAATTTACCTTGAAAATTTTCTTGAACAGTTTGGAAGAATAATAAAAAGGAATAATGATAATAAAACTCCACAAATTTTCTAAATATGTGATAATGAGTGAGCTGTGTGTAATGACATTTGGTGTGATTTTTTTTTCTAAAAAATCCTGGGGTAGAATATTTTTATTAAATGATATCGAGGCATGAAAAATCNCCTTCGGTTCAGGTGAGCTAATAAAAAGGAATAAATTCCTTCATCCATTTATTAGGTTCAAAACATGGTAGACCTACTTAATGTGAAACTATACATATAAGTATTTATAAATCCAATCCTTTCACACCTAGGTGACTACCTTTCACACCAGTGCCGGGGTTCTCACTGCCAGCCATGTGCTCTAAACTATCCAAGCTGCGAGGGCAAAGAAGATGGCGCCCATCCTCATGGCTATAAGATCGAGTCTCCGTGGTTTATGGTTTGTAAGGACGAGAGATTTATCTCTGATGGGCTCTGTCCCGGAGATTCTACTCTTCACGTACACTCAAAAATATACAATGGAGAGTGTACTAGTGTGTATGGTATTCCCAAGGACCAGGGGGGAATCATGCCCGACTGCTCCGGCCAGGCGGATGGAAATTATAAAGACCAGAATAAGAATCCCTCTATTTACTACACTTGTAATGGAGGGGAGACAACCGTGAAAATGTGTCCCACAGGTCAAGTCTTCGACGAAACGGAAAAAGCATGCATAGAGAAGTGAAGGTCAAGAGGGGGAGATAATCGACTTTCAATCATATCTGTAAATTAAATGTATAAGGAAAGGTGTTTTTTTTTTAATGAATTTCAAAAGAAAGGATGATGACGTAATGTATACATGTAGGTTAATAAAAAGTATTTGTAGTATTTTGTCCACGCTCAAAGTACATGTGTATGTCTAGTAACTTTGAATCCATTTGCAAAGTAGCGCCTATATTGAACGAACTAGTTGTAAATTCTTTTATTTTATCAGACCTTCAAAGTGTACCATTCTCAAACAACTTGCCCCGAGGGGTCAATGATTTTCGAACAACTACTGCATCTCTGTCTATTATATAGGAAGCTTCCATCATTATAGATTTCAGCTTTCCATGGCCTAGTGGGTCTTGAGAAAAGAAGTTTTAAATGACTACCACCCTATTTAGATGTCCGCAACTTATCTCCCCTGTTGAAGGGGCCTGCGGTCCTTCATTGAACAAACTTGAATCCCCTTCACGCCAAGGATGATTTGTACCAAGTTTGGTTGAATTGGGCCAGCAGTGGTTCTTGAGAAGAAAGTCGAAAATGTGAAAGTTAACGGACAGACGGACAGACAGACGACGGAAACAAAGTATATCAAAAGCTCACTTGACACTTCGGTTCTGAGCTAAAACCAAAACAACAATCAACTGCCTCGTTCATGCTTTTTTGTTTTTCCTTATTTTTTTTGATATAAAAATAGTGTTAGTTATAAATCAAGCCTAATTTGTACAACATCAGTGTGTAGAAACTATACATGTATATTTAACTCTTTAATAAATGTTAAAAACATTTCAAAGTTGCTC
>CAJDSM010023280.1:2222-12657 GCA_903981925.1 Ostrea lurida
GCTTTGTATTATTATTTATTTATTATTTATTATGCACATTTAGAAGCGCCCTATGATAAATTAAGAATACTTCTAAGCGCTTTACATAAAGGTCCAAAATATTTAAAATATATGGTAGAAACACAAGACCGTGACATGACAGTTCTAACCCACAAGCAAACGACAATCCAAAAAATCCCAGTAAAATCTAAAATTTAATGCTGTTTATTTTTTTTTTTTTGTAGTCAATCACATTAATGATAATAAAATGTAGTTTAAATAAGTATATAAGAGTTCAAATTCAGCACAGTGTTGTCCAGATACATTTTACCGTAAACACGATCCTATTATTATACCCTAGGGACATTATGTTAAGTAACTTCTAACAATAACTTTCAGATAATGAACTCTTTTGATCTTCGTAGCCAGCCTTTGCCATTGACGCTACGTTGAGTATACAATGTATTCATAGGAATATTGATTACACTAATAATCAACGGTTTTGAAAAATATTGAATATATCAATGAGACTGTTTTAAAAACTCAAAATGAAAAGTTTTTATGGATAATTAATGCTTTTCATTGGTCCGAGCTTGTCATATTCCATTGTAATACAATAAATAAAAAGGCATAACATCGTGTTCAAAGTGTAATCATAATCAAAAAACTATATCAAAAAAGTTCGATGTAGGGGCAACACGGACCACGACAAAAGCGAAGCAGGTCAGGTGCCAGGGGGAAGCAACTCCGCTGGCCTGACGTCAGCACCCGCCAGTGAGCTCGTAAGTCTAAAGACAAATACTACGGGTACCGTCGTGTCAAATCTAGCGTATGAAGAATGAGCCAGTTAACAAAGGGTAAACGAAACAAATCAGTCAACAATGAACTTCAGTGATAATTTATAGCAAACAAGGTCATGTATTACATGCGACTTAGAATTTGCGAAATGAATGTTTGTACAATATGATTCGTTATAACCCTGCAACTTCAACTTTTTGTTAGTAGTTGCCTCGCTTTAAAAAATCCGCATACGCATAGTATGCTCTTGCGTAGCGAAATCAACTGCGAGATAGTACACACCATAAGCAGGTGAAAGTGGTATGATTACTACATAGGAAAGGGAAAGTTGGACGATTCAAAGCTAAATTATCCATTGTATTACATTCTCTCTCTCTCTCTCGTCTCTCTGCTCTCTCTTCTCTTCTCTCTCGCTCTCTCTCATCGTCTCGTCTCTCATCTCTCTTCGTCTCTCTCTCTCTCTGAGGCTTTCTCTTGATGAGGCAATACGTAAAAGATTTACTTAACTATATAAATCTAAAGATAATTCCTTCTGTCTAAACTTTACTATAAAAATAAGAGTTCAAAATCAACAATGTTTCCTGTGTATCGCTGGTATTGTTCTTTGGACGGCCGATTTTAAAAAAAATAATAGCGATTGGTAAATGGAACTTTAATTTAACTAATCTATAAAAGTTACACTGGTTTGCTTCAAGGAGATCTTTCTTTGACATTTTGCACAAAATGATCTCAGCATATTGATAGTTTATCATATTGACTACATTTGTCCGATCATACATCCTTCAATTAGTTTTGGAGCGTGGACGATTAAAAAAAGAAGAGCTAGTTTGTAAAATGAACTTTAAGTTAACCTTCATTAGAGGACACTTGCATTTTCAATCCCAGGCTTTGTCCAGAGTCAGATCTTTATGACATTGGCGATGCACAAAATGATCTCAATTCTGATAGGTTTTATTCATTTTGACTACTTTGCGTCTGAGTTTCATCAATCCTATCAATTAGTTTACCCCAGGGAGGTGAATGGCAACCACTGATCCAAATGGTTTTCAGCTGAAACATCACATCTGTCTAAAACAGCGAGCATTATCTTGAGGACTTATTAAAAACTGGGTGATAGAATTCACTTAAAAAGTTTTTTTTTAAATTTAATTTTGATGAACAAATGTTACTAACGTTTCACTGCTAATTATAATATGTAAAATCAATCATAATGTGTAGACGTCCCCAGACCACAGGTCCTTTGAGATCATGTTTCTTATGTGCCATTAGTTTTACTGACTTCAGATTACCTTTTAAGTACTTTGCTTGCTCTTCTTCAATTTCTTGATTAATAGGCAATATATGGCGCGCGCATTCTATTTTTTTGTTAAAAGATACCTTTTGACATACCATTTGTACGAAAACCTTAATTTGTCATCATTTGTGATTGTTATTTGAGTCGTTTTCTCTTTAGACGTTGTTACGGGATAAATCACAGATATTTTTTATCTTTGAGTAGATGTGTCATCGTTTAGATACCATATATTGAGTTCATTACATCATACACGCTCTTCCTTTGCAAATTAGGTATTAAATGTTGGTGCACTTGACCCCTCCTTTGTTATGCCAGAAACCTGGCCTGGATTTCTCGAACGATCTTAAGTCAAAACTTAACTTATATTCAACTTTTGAACTGCTCCAAATAAAAAGACAAACTCATACTTTAAGTTGATACTTTTTTCGAGAAATCCAAAGCCAGCATTATCAAATTTATATTTGTTTCCTCTCACTGCTTCAATTTGTTCCTCTCTGAGGCAAGCAAGAAATAAAATGGTACAGCAGTGTAAATTCCTCCACTTCAAACGAACATCTGGACTTTACAAATGTCCGTAATGGACAGACTACGTATTTCATCATTGCGGCTCTACCCCAACAATTAGAGCCTCGTTAAACGTCGCGCTCTAGAGTCAAAAAGTATCTCGCCGTGAACCCCTTTACCAATATGGAGTTTGCGGACTCTAACTTACATCGCTTTCATTGGAACATTTTTTCAGCGCAGCCTGCGTTTTCAAAAAAATTACATCATTTTACTCTTATAGATGAATAAAGGTGGTAGAATAATTGAAATTCATTATAGGAGAACATGTATGTGATCATGTAATTAAAATCATTTAATTTATAACAGGAGTTTAAAGACATCGGCGAGAAGCTACTGTGTAATCAGAATACTGGTTCCCAATTTCACTAGAGGATTTTAAAGTTGCAAAACATTGCATATTTCCGAAAACAATAAAGCTTAATCTGCCTTTTCGCTTCATGTTCAATAGTACATTCATCTTACTTGTTCGAATTAAAGTTAAAACTTTAAATTGAAATATTTGCTACCGATATATTTGATTCGCGACCACATATTCACAGCTATCTGTTACGGTAAATATTTCTTACAATGCCCACAAAAAAATGGCAACGATCAGAAACTGCGACAATCAGGCGTTGAATGGAGTATTTACTTGTGCTATATTGTGATTTGTCCATTTAAACATACAGATCTGACTTCAAATGAATACAAATCAGCAGGTATAAAATACAAGAAACATAAATAATAAAACGCTGGAGAGTGCATTTGTGCGAACAACAATCCTTAAAACGAATTGATAAGTAAATGTAATCATTACCCGCTTTTGTGTTTCTCCTTAGACGAGACGATTGTTAGAAAGGACAGCCACTATATGGCGATATGTTCCAAATGTTTGGTATGTCTATTTAAAACTAAAGAAAAGAACACAAAAGCAAAGGGGGGACACAGGCCGCCTTGTTTTTTTGGGTGGGGTAGATCTTATCATATTCTAATCTGAACATTTTGTTAAAATCATTTGTTACATTGTTTTCCTATGTAGCTTTAAATGCCACCACGTGCTGATCGGCATTGTTGTGATGACTGTTTCGGTGTACTTTGACCAAAACATAATTTATTTTATTTCAGGCTTTGAGTTGGCTCTCGGTGTTGTGATAACTGAACTGATTAAAACGTGATAGAACAGAAGGACGTTATCTCGACCCCCCCCCCCCACACACACAGCAAACTTTAGATTTGTCGGTGGATTTTAAAAATATCGTTACTGAATAAGTTTAAAGTAAATGTAGCATAATTTGTATCCTTTAAATTTTATTACACTGATTTCTTGAAGAAAATCAAACATATAAAGATGGCAAATATGCGGGATCACGAAATTGCTCGTCAAAAGGTACAACAATTGAGGAAATTAAACTCTAAAGACGACGTGTCTACAACGGTGACAGTTCTATTAAATGAAAGAGGATTAAACGTCCATAGTCACGCAATCTCCTTATATGGAAGTAGAATTCAAAATCACGCTTGTAATGTTTGTAAGTAAATAGGGTATAGTTCCACGTATTTTCTGGAACTGTAAATTGCCCAAAAATATATGAGTTACAATATCACATGCACTACTTAGGAAATGTTACTAAAATTATGTATTACTATTGTATAAACAAGAGAAAGAAAGGGCCACATACGTATACTTGTGTCTATGTTTCAGCCTGACAGCTCGTTCTAGTACTATGTTACTGGCTTGAAAGTTACGTTATATTGTATTTAATTGCAGTGGTAAAATTAGAAAGAAATTCATAAATTAAGGTTTATCTCTCTCAGCATAGCCTCTGATTCTTCGAAATATTTGGCTCGTTCTTGGCACTACATCTTCACTGTTATTAAAGTCTTTACATTTCATGTTTCGGGATTTCCAAAATTTTTGGTTTTGAGCATCACTGAAGAGACATTAATTGTCGAAATGCGCATCTGGTGCATCAAAATTGGTGTTCGTGTATATGTATATTTTAAAACAAAGTATAAAACGGGAAAGAGAGAACGGCGAGTCTGTCACATAAATAATTAGATCGTTATTTATCGTGGAAAAGTCATTTTTATACACACAGATCTGTAGTGAATTACACGCCTTCGATTCTTTAAGAGAACACCATACCAAGGAGATTTTCCTCCGATTTCCTAACTAAATCGTGTATGAATGGACCATATGATTCTGTTGCGAAATGTTCGCCTTTAAACGTGACTGATACCGAGAACCCCTGCACCAAACAACCTTTTTGTATTGTAAGCCTGTGCCCTGATTAAACAAACTAAATCATACCCACAGAATTAAGCTCTTTCCGGTATCGGAATAAGGCTGATGAGACATACACCACTATCTGGTTGATAATGGATATTTCTACATAAATATGGAAGTTAACTGTGAGAGAAGCTGAATACGTATTGTTTGTCATTGAAATTGAGTTGTCAGTTGGCCGTAAACTCTCTTTGTTCAACGTATGCAATGGCGAAGTAAAACAATTATCAAAATGAATAAATTATAAAAAAAGTATGAAGCATAGGCGGATGCTTACTTCTCCTAGGCACATGATCCCATCTCTAGTGTATCCAGGGGTCCGTGTTTGACCAACTCTTGTTTTGTATTATATTTGGAACTTACTAAATTGATCACTGTTCGTTATCTTTCACTTTACATACATTAAAGTAATGGTCTAGCTGATATGTAGATTGAGTTAATCATGAGTTTGATGTATTACAGGCATATTTTCTTATTGATCAAAGGGTACAGACTAGAATGAACTTCAGAGGAAATCAAGGAGATCATAAATTGCCCTGCCGTATTTATTTCCGTTCAAGGTTGACATGATATAAGCAGTACATTTGACTATGCTATTTATGACATCCAGAAATTATCTTGCAGGCACCGGACGGTTATATTATAAAAATGACGATAGATGATCTCCACATGGCTTACAACCCGAATACACTGCGTTGTTATCACTGGATTGAGATACAGTACAACCTTCCTGGACAATTAGGCGTACGGTACGGTACAAACTACTGGGACAGCCCAGGTTAAGTTATAGCTACACTTTCCCGGACAATCAGATATACATTGTACGATGCAGTACACACTTCTAGGACAACCCGGGTTAAGTTATAGTACACTTTACTGGGGCAACCATGAATACGGTACGGTAAAACTTTATGGGATAATCAGGCATGATATACACTACAGCCTGGCATAATTTGCAGTACAACTTAATTCGTATTCTTACCGTTGACTGGGGAAGAGGCATTATCTATTGGTTATCTTATGTCTCTCCATGCAGGAATTTAATGAATGAAGTATCTTAATAAATATATCAATAATAAAATATATGAACTGCCATTAATATGTGTCATTTGAAATGCGATTTAATTTACAGGCGATGTGGTGACATCGTAGGAGAAGTATTCAGAACATCAATTGATTCACCTACATTGTTGATTGTTACCATGGATACGAAGTTTGTAGGCAGTAGACCTACACGCAAAGGATTCAAACTTCATTTTGAAAAGGACAGAGAAGGTAAAACTCACCTCCATTGGGGTTGAATGATCTATCTGAGGTGGATGGGTGGAAGTTAAGTACACTGGGGATAGTGTTGACTCTGAGGTGAATCCAAATGGAATTAATACTTTCTAACGTCTTACATGTCCAAACCAGTTATTAGGACATGTGAAAACGATATTAAGACTCCGCATATATTTCTTGATAACATACCCGAGGGTGTCCGGGTTAGAATAGGTCTCCAACATCCTCTTGCGTGTCGTGAGAGGCGATTGAATGGGGCGGTCTATCGGATGGGATCGGAAAAACCGAGATCCCGTGTCACAGCGGGTTGGCTCGATAAAGATCCCTCCCTGTTCAAAGGCGGTGGGTGCCGAGCATAGGCCTAAATTTTACAGCCAGCAAATGGTGACGTCTCCATATGAGTGAAATATTCTCGAGAGGGACGTAAAACAATAAATGATTAATCAATCTTAATAAAACCTTATAGGGAACACACTTGTATGCGTATGAGATATTTTATCGTACTTTTTTAGAGTATATGTATCTATGTTTTCTATATTTTCATAGCAGTTTATGGGTACCATATCTGTAAATATTGATCTTGTATTGGATGTATCTTTATTGCAGCATGCAGGGACAATACCTGCAAATTCGGAAAATGTTTTCCAACTGAGTTGAAGGCATGTCAATACAAGTGTGTGTGTCAACCCGGGTATACAGGAGAAATGTGTGACCAAGTCATCGGTGAGTTATGTGTTTGTCAGCAAGTCATCGATAAGTTGTTTGTTTGTCAGCAAGTCATCGGTGAGTTATGTGTTTGTAAGCAAGTCATCGATAAGTTGTTTGTTTGTAAGCAAGTCATCGGTTAGTTGTGTGTTTGTCAGCAATTCAGTGGTTAGTTATGTGTTGGTCAGTCCGGGTACACAGGGAAACACAGTGAACAAGTCATCGGTAAGTTATCACTACTGGACGGAAAATGTACTGAGAGTGTCATTTTTGTACCGACAATTGCTGATAATTAAGGAATGAAGCTAATATTGACCTATATAATAACGATATTAATCTAACTTGGTGCAGTTTAACGCTTTTATAATCCCGCGAAGCGGATTATATTTAGCGGTAAACTGTACCAGTTAGTTTATATCGTAAATGTATAACATAGGTCAAAATTAGCTTCATCCTTATAATTTTAATTATACCCCCCGCAAAACAAGTTTGGGGGGGTTATTTAGGAATCCTCTGTCCGTCCTGTCCGTCTGTCTGACCGTCTGTCTGTCTGACCGTCCGTCTGTCCGTCCGTCTGTGCAGATTCGTGTCCGGGCCATACTTCTTTGGTTCTTTGAGGTAGGGCATACCAATATTGGCACCATGGGTGTATCAACTATGGAGCGATGTGGTTCGCGTAATATGAATGACCTCTGTATGACTTTGACTTTTTCACCTCAAAAGGTCAAAAAATTATCAGTTTTTTAACATGAAATTCGTGTCCGGGCCCAATACTTCTTTGTTCCTTTGCATAGACATCCTGTATTGGGCACATGTATGCATCACCATAAAGACGATGTGTCATGTACTCTGTTTTTTCTGTCCGTCTGTCCTGTCTGTCCGTCCGTTTGTGCAGATTCGTGTCCGGGTCATAACTCCTTTGTTCTTTTAGGTAGGCATACCATACTTGGCACATGGGGTATCACTATGAGACGATGTGTCAGGGTAATATGAATGACTCTGTATGACCTGACCTTTGACCTCAAGGTCAAAAAATTATCAGTTTTTTTCAATATAAATTTGTGTCCCGGGCCATAATTTCTTTGTTCTTTGCCATATGCATCCTGTATTTGGCACATGGATGCATACCATGAGACGAATGTGCCCATGTACTACTTTTGTCTGTCCCGTCTGCGTGTGTTGATTTCGTGTCTAGGCCATAACTTCTTTGTTCTTTGACATATGCATACTAAATCTAGCATATGGAATGTATCAATATGAAGGATGTATTGCATACATTACATGAACTGGAATATGACCTTGACCTATGACCTTGACTTTTGACCTCAAGGTCAAGGGTAAAAAGTCTCTCTAACATGGGTTATATTTGGCATGCCGGAGTGTATCACCATAAAAGATTGTTCACTTGCATTCCTGATCTCTGTAAACCTTGACCCCTCAAGGTCAAACTTATAGGGTTTTTTTAACATGCAATTGTGACCGGGCCAATATCTCTTCTTTGTTCAAGCTTCAGTGACTCAAGTGAGCGTAAAGATATGTGGGTGGCGGGGGGTATCCTTTGTGGTTTTTACTCAACAGTATTTTCTAGTTTAACAAAATTGTATTTAACTTTTGTGATGAATAACTTGTGAGATAATTAAGGATTTTGAAATGTGGCGGACGAATTTTTGCCGTAGCAACAAAGTGTGAAACACTAACGTCAATGCATTGTGACGTCATTCTAAGGACGTCTACAAAGAACAAAGTTTAGATTATCCAAAATAATTGATGTTGCTCAATCGTATTTCAGCCACATCCAATCAAATCGCTTGTAACAAGTAAATTTAAATTATTTACTGAATAATGTGCTGTTGGTTGCTGATAATTGCTGATAATGTGCTGAATTATTTTACTGTTGGTACTGAATAATTGCTTGGGTGCTGAATAATTGATTTACTGCACCAACAGCACAATTTCCAGTAATTATCAGCAATTAATCTGGTAAAAAAAGGACACTCAGTACATTTTCCGTCCAGTAGTGTATGTAATTTGTCAGCAAGTGACACAATTATGTCTTGTACGTCAACACAAGACATAGGGAAACAGTTTCTCACCAAGTGATAGGTATGTTGATAAACCATCATCGCAAGGATATTTCAGTTCAATATGATTTCATACAAACGAAAATTATTTCGTCATGCACACATTTAATTTACGATTGATAATTAAGAGCTACAGCATATATAAACATTCAGAGTTAAAGGTAAAACAGTTTCTGAGGTAATTTGATGTATATTTCTGCACACACACAGAGCTGAATTCCATATAGTGCTAGCAATAAATTATATACTCTGTTACTGGACATTACATTTCTTGATTAAACTTTTTATTTGATTCAGCGGACGCCAAAATGAAATGCAGTTTGAGAGATCTGAGAAGTGTGTTTCTTCGACAATGTCCAAGAAGGAGATATTTGAAATGGGCATCGGCTTTGTACGTACTTAACAATTTGTTTCTTTTTTTACAATACTGATCTGATTTTTGTTTAAAACTATAAAGGAATGTGGTGATACCAGAAACTCTGTTGAGTTAAAATAATGAACGTTTTAATTAAATTTAGTTTATGAACAATAACACAGAAAAATTGCAAAGTTACTACAAGAACAGTACTGTAGCATGTATATTAAGCACCAGAAGTCAAATTCATTGTGGTCAATGTCTAGATATTGAATCAAGCGATAAGGAAGTATTAAATTCCCTGTCTGTCGTATATCATTCGCTCAATCCCAAGTTATTGCACACTAGATAAGTTACTTAATACAGTTCCACACTTGAGCCAAGAACCAAAACTGAATCAAATAAATACTTTGTTGTATACACAAACATTATCGTTAAAGTATAAGTTTCCATTAACCCTGCTTAGTTTGCACAAGAGCGAAACGAATTTGGGTGTTTTACGGAGAGATTACACAAAAACCGAGGTTCACTGTCACAGGCAGGAAATGGTGCATGAAAGGTCCGTTCCCTGCTTTGGTCTAACGTTGCTGAGCTGGGGGGCACCAATGTGGATTTCAATTAAGTACCATAGATTGTAAACTGAAAGATTTTAATTTCCCCAATATCGTTACAAATACAACGATAGCCTTGTCTTTTTGAATAGTAATAGTTTGCTTTGTTTCTTTTGAAGTCGTTAAATTTCATTTCACAAAGTTAAAAATGGCGGCTTTGTGGCGTTATTCCTGAACTATATTTTGGAACAGGCCAAAATCATCTCCTGGTGACGTAGGGGAAATTTATGTATGGGATTCCCAACATGTAAAGTTTTACTGACATACTTGTATGGGTTTTTGTTATCTCATTTTGAAAATGCATTTTCATAATTTCATTCCTCATATGCAAGTTCCCAGCAAACAAAATTTGATTACAGACAAAAGATTCAGTACTTAAGTGATTATTAAGGACCACTGTCCTTTTATATTTAGAAACACAGTTTATCGGTGGGGACAGGCCCAGAGGACGCCTANATAGTGTAAACTAGAAAACTCAAGACTGTCCACCAGAAAGCTATA
>CAJDSM010023281.1:0-10547 GCA_903981925.1 Ostrea lurida
TTCTACTTCTTTTTCTTCTTCTCCATCTTCTCATTCTTCTTTAACATCTTCTCCTTCTTCTCCATCATCATCTTCATCATCATCATCTTCTTCTTCTTCTTCTTCTTTTCTTCTTCTTCTTTCCTTCTTAATCGATGTCGATGTCGATGTCGGTTAAAAGCTCTCTGGAGCTTGTGTTGTATTTGTTGCTTTTGCATACCGACTTTAAATAAATCTTATTCTATTCTATTCTATTCTATTCTAATCGATCTTCTTCTTCTTCTAATCCTGTGTCGGGCTCTTTTTTAGTAGAGCAATATAGCACAAGTCTTATAATTATCATTTTAAAATTTAACTATTTAATTAACCTACAGGATACTTCAGATTAGATATTCATTACAGATTTAGACATCATAGTGTCTAAATATTTCGTAAACGATATATATAATTTAATTCATATACCTGAATCTTTGTTTACATCATTTAAAGTAAAACCCTCCGTAATGAGCTTCTGTTATAATGTTAAACACTCAATAGACAGTATATTTCAATAAGAAAAAGTTGAAGAAAATCTGAGAGTACTAGAGGTGGCAGAGGTGGTTTTTATTTATTTTTTTTTATTTTTTATTTCTTAGTTTCCGCGTTTTACAATCGAGATCGGTGTTCAATGTAATCTGGTTTCATTCGGATATCTTCTGTAGTTTTCATTGACGATATAAATCATCTGTTTTCATAACATTGAACAGACGGAGCCAAGGAAGACGGTAATAACATCGTCATTTGCCAGAACTTAAACCTCACAGAGAATTTTGAGTGATTAGTCCAGTTTGAAAATTTCAAATGTCTACAAGATTCCTGAAGAGTGCCAAGAAAAGTGAGAGGATATTATTTCGAAGCTTGGCGTTACATCATGGCTGTAGTTTGCGTCAGAAAGAGGTAAAATGTAGTACATGATATAGGGCATGTGTAGGACTTGTGCAGAGAAAGAACCTAAATTTGAATAAAGTTAACCTTACACAGAAGGGAATTCACGTGTTACATATAATATCAGATAATTAAAAAAGTAAACTAGAGCCGAGCACAGGGCATGGACATATCAGACATATAAAGTAATTATTGATTTTATGTAACTATATAGGCCTAATAGTTAAGATCTCAGCGCACACACACACATATTAAGGACAGACGGTTACTTACCTCGATAATATATAATTTTCCGTGACAACTCGCATACAATTTACTCGGATTCAGTCTCGCGGTTATATAAGAAAACAAGAGGCCCAAGGGCCACATCGCTCACCTGAGCACAGCTGCTTCACTATGCAACATAGTACCACTATGGACTAAATCTAACCTATGTTGTCGGGTGGAGGTATTATCTGAAACAACTTAGATCTACTCCAGATCAGGAAGCTTTCAGGTAAACATCCACTCTTCTGGTTCAATGAAAAAGATTTTTAAAGAATTTCTCTATATCTGCATGTAAACGACTTTGATCCCTATTGGGGGCCCTCATCATACCCCGAGAGTCATGATTGAACAAACTTGAATCTCCCACTATATCAGGAATGATTTCATATTCATATAATTTCAGCTTTCCTGGCCCAGTGGTTCTTGAGAAGAAGATTTTTAAAGATTTTCTCTATAGGTATCTGCATTTAAAACTTTAGATCCCATATTGTGTGCCCCAATCGTACCCCGGGGTCATGATTTGAACAAACTTTGAGTCTCCCTCTATATCAGGAAGCTTCCATATAAATTTCACTCTCTTCCTGGCCCAGTGGTTCTTGGAAGAATTTGTTAAAAAAAGATTTTTCCTATATAATCATATGTAAAACTTTCATCCCCTATTGGGGCCCCAATAGTACCCCAGGGGGTAATGATTTTGAACAAGACTTGAATTCTCCACTATTATCAGGAAGCTTCGCATATAAATTTCAGCTTTCCTGGCCCAGTGGTTCTTGAGAAGAAGATTTTTAAACAGATTTTCTCTATATAATCATATGTAAGAACTTTTGATATCCCTATTGTGCCCCGTCGTATCCCCGGGGGTCAGATTTCTGAACAAACTTGAATCTCCTATATATCAGGAAAGATTCCTATAATTTCAGCTTTTCCTGGCCCAGTGGTTCTTGAAGAAGAAGATTTTTAAAGATTTTTCCTCTATAATCATATGTCAAACTTTGATCCCCTATTGTGGCCCATCGTACCCCCGGGGGTTCTGATTTTGAACAAACTTGATCTCCACTATTCAGGAAGCTATTCCATATAAAATTTCAGCATTCTGGCCCATTGGTTCTTGAGAAGAAGATTTCTTAATGAGACCACCCTATTTTGCATTTTCGTGATATCTCCCCTTGATGAGGGCCTGGTCTTCATATTGAACAAAATTGAGCCCATTCACCCAGAGATGATGTGTACCAAGTTTTGGTTTGAATTTGGCCTAGCGTTCTTGAGAAGAAGTTGAAAGATGTGAAAAGTTTACAAACGACGACAGCAACGGACAAATTTTGATCAGAAAAGCTCACTTGAGGCCTTCGGGCTCAGGTGGAGCTAAAAAGTCATGGTACTTTACACGTCTACTTTAGAGTATCAATTTGAAAGCATATTTTGATAATTCATAATTTAACTGCTGCAAATAGAAATGTAAAATGCTTTACCTCTGGTAGCCATAACAAATAGTGGGGGGGGGGATCATAAAAAAATTTAAGTATCGAACCCGGAACCCTAGCTTTGATAGTCAGATGACCTAACCAAGAAGCCACTGAGTCAGATAACTATCTGAAGTTTATATCGATTCAATGAAATTTTAAAATTATTTCTGAAGAACTTCCTGATCAAAGGCTGTAAGCGCCGAGCACAGCAGTCAGACAGGTAATTAGAATAACCGAAATACCATTGACTTACCAAAATACCCTCAGAAAACACTGAAGTACCCCCCTTAGCTACCAAAATACCCACTTTTTTCATTTCATATTATTGTAATTTAAATACTTGTGTAAGAAGTTTGTTTATAAAACGAAGTATTTGATAATATATGGATTTTTTCTTGTATATTTCACACCGGAAATGACTCAAGACAAGAACTACAGTAACTCCTGTATCAAAGATATTTAATCAATTTTTTTTAATTTTGAGAAAGTAAATTGTTTTTATTTTGTTATCACGCACCCCCTCCCCCCCCTTTAATATTAATTTGTGAGAATAGAATTAGTTTGAACCAAATAGATGATATTCATTTATTCATCTTAATGAGGAAGAGAAAATTACCTGCTCTGTTTAATTTTTCTAAGGGCAAAGAGCACAGTAATTTTAGTGTGCCATTCCACAGTGACTGGGATAAGCACACGCCCTGCGCCGGTGTCACATGGCACATTAATATTGGTCAATAGTGTGCCACAGAGGCGCATTATAATTTAATACCTTCAGGCTTGCCAAACTATGCGGAGCAATGCATGTGTTGAATAAATTTATCGCCCAGCGTAGAATAAATTTATTGCCTATAGATATTCTTTGACCATAGAGTCTCACTGTCTGAACAGTCGGGATCGCATAGCAAACACTGAAGAGTAAAACCTAAGGTTTGATTTTTCTCTCAAAAATCATGTTTCTGGCACATACATTTCAAGCTATGGCACATTGATTTCGCAAATGGCACTTTGATGTCTAATTAGGATATGTGGCCATTGTCACATTCAGTTCAAAAGTTGTCCCTATCACTGATTCCAACATAAAAGGCCTTAATAAGCTCACTTATATGTTATCCACCTTTATGATAGTTAACAAGAGTTACGGTTCTTGTCTTAAGCCTTTTCCAGAGTGAAATATTCTATGAATTATAATTTATTTCAAAAATATTTGGATTTATAAAAAAAGAAAATTATACAAGTATTTAAATTACAATAATGTGGAATGAAAAAAATGGGTATTTCGGTATGTTAGGGAGGTATTTCAGTGTTCTCTGAGGGTATTTCTGTAAATTACAGGTATTTCGGTAATTCTATGTACCACAGTCAGCCTATGTCAAAAGATTTCTTAGTAGCACTTTATTTGCATAAATTAATATTGGTAGGAAATATCATACAAGGACTGAAATTTTTGTCCAATAATAGGATTGGATTGGTGCTTCATGATAGCAAATAAAAAGTTTAAAAATATGAGCTATGAGTGGTTTACCTACCTCTTGTTTTTCAATCGGGATCGGAACAGAATACTCGGGATCGGAATACTCTATGACATTTTACTCGGAAGTCCTCGAGTTTTATTAAGCGTAGTTTGTTCATGTTGCATAAAAAATGTGACCGCTAAAGCCTACTGTTGGCAAAAATCCATTTAAATAGGTCGATTTAGAGAAAGTAACATGTCTGCTCGATTTTTAAAGGCGGCTAAGAAAAGTGAAAGGAGTTTGTTTCGATGTTTAGCGTCACAATGTGGCTTCCACGTGCATAATAGAGAGGTACTAAAAAGTTATTCTCCCATTTCTGGCTCTGAGTTCAGCGCAGTTATAACTCTAGAAGTTTGAGATGCGATATTATTAATGATTTACATAATTTTGTTTTCGTAATCTGAATACTGCCCAGTCTGACATTGTATTGGGAGTTTTTCTGGATGTAAACAATTAAAATAAGAAAGATTGAAAGTTTCTCTACTTCAAAGAAAATGTCCTCACTTTTACACATTTCTGCGAAATAGAATTGCTATGCTACAATTACAAGAATTGGCACTTGCAGATGAATGTTTATTTCTATAAAACACACACAGTAAATTGTACAAACTTTCATAATTTAATTTATACTCATTATAAACTGGAATTTCAGAAAAAAATTACGAAGAGTAAACAATCTAAAAAATAAATTGTGGCGATGGTACAATGAAATATACAAATATAGAAATGTGCTAGATGGTAAATTTAAAAAAAACGTAAAATAGACCAATGCATGCATATAAAAAGTGGAGAACACTTCCCCTTAGCGTCACTGTCATTTAAAACGACAATTATCGTCTCTCTAGCGAGAAAAAAATGTCCATTCAGTTGAGAAACAAACCATCAGGACACTTTATATGCTCCACCATGGGACATATGTTTTATGTGTCCGTCACACAAGGCACAACTCCTTGACCTTTTACGTTGCAGAATTTTGTGCAAGACAATATGTGTTTGCATATAGGCGCCTCTTTTTGTGGTTCCGTTTACTTAGAGAAATGCAAATAATGATACTTGTTTCTAGCGCTAACTCCTCTTGGAAAAACTACAGATCCGATTTTGAAAGAAACTTGATTAGTATGCTAGAGACATCATATGTGTTGCTTGCTATATACTCAGGAAATATTTTGATCCCTATTTTTTTGTGGGAGTTATGCTGTTTTGAAACTTAGAATCTTGCCCGAATCCTCATGAATAACCTTGTCAGCGCAACCTACCGTCTGAAAGTACTGACCCAGAAATTTTTAGAAACTTTATATGTAGCACAGGTTCATCATAAAAGTAAGTTTGCTAATTACCAGTTTATCCATCAATTTTGTGGTGCTTTGAGACATATGGAAATTTAGAATCAAATTTAAAAAAATTGAAAGTTAAGAAGCAACGTTAACTTAGAAATTTGCCTGAATCCTCAATAATAACCTTGCAGTCATCGTTACATACAACTATGATCAATTTTAGGAAACTTGATTATGTAGCACAGGACATCATAATTATAGTTTGTGCATATTACAGAGAATTTTGATTCCCTTAAATTTTTTATGGGTGTTAAACTTATAAATTTGCCAAAAATCCTCCACACAACTCAAACTGACTGCCACGGGGGGAGAGACATACGTTTTTGTTTCCTCCAAAAAACAAAACTTTAATCTGTATTGTGTGAAAAAGAAGCAGACAAAAGTGCTATTTTGATACTGCTACTGCAAATATATATATGTAAACCAAAAGTACTCACAATCTGATTGGGTTTCAGCGTCCTGCTTACTTACACAGCAATTTAATGTTGATTAAGAATATTTATTCTATCAAGGTAATTCCCATCATGTCCACTATTTGTTGCACTTATTGAGCAACGTACAGGATTTGCCATTAGTTTCACAAAAAGCAGCAAAACGTGTATATCGTACGGCTTATTTTCTCACTAGAGAGGAACATTGTGTTTTGGCGAAATTATTTCGCTAAAGGGGAATTAAGTGTTCCCAACCTGTATAATACATACCTAAATGGAATTATACTTTTTTTTCTAGATAAATCGTGCCATACATCTTGCAAGAACTATTGCATCATCGGGTAAATTGAATCATGTTTTAGAGGAATTTGTTTACAACCAAAAACTTCCTGATGGATTCGGGAGGTTTGAAAAAGGAAGCACAACAGAAAAAAAGAGTGGAAGTGAATCTTCATCGACAGACACTGACAAATCAAATAAAGAAAGTGGTAAGTAGAGGTGAAATACATACACTAGCTGTTTAGAGATGGAATTATGCAGCACTTTATATATGATCAGATATAATAATCTCGATTAGATTATCTTCTATTTTATATGATATCAGTTTCTTTCATCAATAAAGTAAACATTTGAATGCTCTCAGTTCAAATGTATTTTGCTGTCTGTATAAATTTGAATATTAGCAGAGAACAATAACATGTGACTACATTTGTGATACTTCTAAATTATGAGTAGTGTACAATAATATTTTGGTTTTCTTTTATAAAAGAAAACCAAAATATTATTGTACACTACTATATATGAGATCGGTATGTTGAGAGGATAGTTTTTAATTCCTCACAATTCACTGATTGTTCAGTGTCTGTTTTGTAAACATGTTGATTGTATCAAAAATTAGAGGAAATGTGTATATATTTTTTTATGCCCCCGGAATCTTCGAATTTCGGGGGCATAAGTTTTTGTAGTCTTCTCGTTTGTGTTTCACACTCAAAACAAAACTCTTAACATTGGCCATAACATTTTTGAGACATTGGCAAGTGGTGGGATTTTGATATTACAAACCTTTGTGTTCTGTTCCTTATGAAAAGCCTTTCTACCTGTCCAAATATATTGACCTACTGATCCTTGACACTTGCAAGGCTGTTGACCCACTTTTTTCAAAATTAACACTTTAACATTTGGCCACATAACTTCTTTAATGGCAAAGTGATGGTGGACTATCATTATATTCACATGTGTGTTCCTGATAAACAGAGCCGCTTTCGGACTGGTACTTACCGACCAATTTTTTGACCTCTTGACTCTTGAAGTTTGACCTACTTTCAAATTAACTTTATTAACCAGCTTGGGACCATTAACTTTTGGAATGGTAAGTGATAGATTTCTTCATATTTCCATGCCATAATTCTTTTGGCCAAGCCCCTGGGGGCATCAGTGTTTCACAAACACATCACTGTTATGGAATCAATGTCAGAATCCAGCGATAAGTAAAACATGGAATTGATGACCCCAAATTGCAATTTAACTGCTTCACAAAAAAATTATTGTTTCATCCTTATAGAACAGAGATAACAGAATCATAGACCCTCAATACGTACTATGTAGAATTGACATACATTGTTAAGCCAGAATTTAGTCAAAGGTACCTATTGAATGACATCAAGTGTAAAAAATGTTTTATTTTCAGCAAAAGATCCAAATCAACAAAAGAACGAGGAACCTGATCTAGGCAAAGCACTTAAAGAAGTTTTCGAGTAAGAATATGTACCTATTGTCCCTGTATTGTGTAACTGGAGACTAAAAGGGCAAATTAATTCTGTACTACAAGCAAATTTTTGTCATGTTTTATTTTAAACTTATTTACCTGCTATAATGGTAAATTTAAATCTGAGCTACAGTGTATATTTTATTTACTTTATAATCTATCTAGCAAATTTGAAATGAATAGATAAGGATAAAGAAATTTGTCAATGTGTATAGTCAGCATTTTGCAGGGTGTAACTCATTTAATAATTTACTAAACATTGATTTTGATATATAGACTGTAAAATATGTCAGATCATATATGTACAGAAAATACAGTCTTGTAAAAAAAATATTAATATCTGACAATACCATTCTTTGCAATTTATTTGTACAGTAATATTGCCAAAGCAGCCAAAGAGCGTGAAAAGCAGGATGGGAAAGGGGGAGGAGGAGGAGGCGGGGGTGGGAGGAACCCTATCGACATGGAGAGAATGGCGTATCTGATGGGTTTCATTGTTGTTATATATTTCTTGTTGTCTTTGGTGAATGAATCCTACCAACATCAAGAAATTACTTTTAAAAGATTTGAGAATGAATTCCTACGAGAGAAAAAGGTAAGAAATACTTGTAAGCCATATCCACAGGCATATTGTTGAGATGGGACGCATTATTACTGTATTGTATTTTGCTTCATGNTAGGCATATTGTTGAGATGGGACGCATTGCATTATTACTGTATTGTATTTTGCTTCATGCTTTATAATTATATAAAATAAAGGAAGAAAAGTATAGTGAGTATATAGGAAATTGTTTGTTAATTACAGACTCTGCATTTATTGAAAAAATAATTTTCATTTTTGAAAATACATGAAAGTATGAACTGCGACTCTTCCTCAAGCACATTAGTACTTTATGAGAAGTATATTGACGTGAAGCATTGATGTTCATATCCACACATATTGTCAAAAACAAAATTAATTGTTATGTTTACATTTTACTTTCATTTATGTCAAAATATTCCCAGATGTGAAACATTCATACACACATTGTTCATTCATGTGGAAATTGTTATCACTTTAATTCATAAAGATAATGAAGGTAAAAACATTTAAGATGTTTATATAATGAAATATGGCATTAGCAGTAAGAGGTCCGATATGTATATGATACCACAGATCCTCTGCAATGTGCAATGTATCATGTTATGAGATGTAAATGTATTGTGGTTACAGATAAACTCGTACATAAATACTCGTACATTGTGTGTGTGGTGAGAATGACATTTCTTGGTGTCGTATTTAGGTGGAGACGGTGACGATCAATACAGAGAGTAAGACGGTGTACGTTCAGCTGAAGCCACATTTTCGTGGAATGGTGGTCAGTAATGTCTGGACTTTATGTCGAAAAAAATAACTTAATAGCTTACATGAATGGATAACCAACTTTGTCTGTTTTAGTATTAAGCCAGTTATAATATATTGTTTTAATGTTGCTTTTCTAGTTATTAATAATTGGACCTTTTTTGAACTTAAAAAAATTACATGCCGAGAATATAGATTTTAATTTTTAAAACAAATATAAACAATTTTTCAACCATTATACATGCATTTGATACTGTTTTTTCTCGTGATTGATCATGAAATCACTGACATGTTTTTCTTACTACTGTATTTTTTAACAGAAAGCTCCTTATTTTCAAATTGGAAGTATTTCCAAGTTTGAGGACAATCTACAGGAAGTTCTGGATGACATTGAGGATCCTGACATTGTGGAAATTAAATATCAACAACCGTTAGTATAGAATTATCTATAGAATTATACAATAATTAAATATCCATAGCCCCTTAGTATAGAATATACAACAAATATCCATAGCCCTTAGTATAGAATTATACAATAGATGAATATCAAACAACCTTTAGTATAGAATTATAAATAATAAACTATCCATAAGCCCTTTAGTTATAGATTATACTAATCAATAAAATATCCATAGCCCTTAGTATAGAATTATACAATAATAAATATCCCATAGCCCTTAGTATAGAATTATTACCAACTAATGGAATATCCATAGCCCCTTAGTACTAGAATTATACAATAATAAATATCCATAGCCCTTAGTATGATCTAACAATAATAAATATCCATTAGCCCTTAGCTACTAGAATATACAATAATGAATATCCATAGCCCTTTAGTATAGAAATTATACAACTATAATGAATATCCATAGCCTTTAGTATAGAATTATACAATAAATAAATACTCCATAGCCCTTAGTATAGAATTATACAAATAATTGGAATATCCATAGCCCTTTAAGCTACTAGATTATTACATATAAATACTCCATAGACCCTTAGTATTTACGAATTATTCACAATAACTAAATCCATAGCCCTTTAGTATAGAACTATACAATACATGAATATCCATAGCCTTAGTATAGAAATTAAGACTAATAATAAATTATCCATAGCCCTTAGTATAGAATTAACCAATAATAAATAATCCCATAGCCCTAGTTAGAATTATACAATAACTAAATACTCCATAGGCCTTAGCTTATAGAATTATACAATAATAACCTTAGTATAGAATTATACATGAACAGAACAATAAATAAAATGACACAGTGCACCCGATGCTGTGTTTAAGTGTGACCGAGTTTGAGACCTGCATTGACAGTAAACTTTCTCTATTTTTAGAAATCGTTTTGGTTTTTCAATTGGATCTATAGTGGTGCTGCTAATACTGTTATCTATGTTGGTAAGTAGAAACTCTGTAGTCACATGACATTATCAAGTCATTTGAAGTGCATTATTGAATACAAGTATTAAAAAGCGTAATAGTGTTCTGCGGACTATTTTTGTGTATTTTCGTGATTAT
>CAJDSM010023282.1:8432-26451 GCA_903981925.1 Ostrea lurida
TAATGGACTCTGTTCTGTAGCCGAAAATATAAAATTTGGTGATTAAATGTATACAAGAGATTGAATTAAACAGATTTTTGAAAAAGACAGTCATACAAAAGCATACACGTTTTATTTCATGACTATTAGGATAAATCTTCCACGAAAATATTAGAAAATCTTTGTTTTAAGATGATGCCGAATACCAACATATATCCCAGGACTTCAAATTTTGTTTATTAAATATAAAAGACAATTAATTATATTTTGTTTTTAAAAATATTACTTGAAAATACATTTTTGTTAAGAAACGTCACATACCATATATCATACTTATAAATTCTATGACGTTTATATTTATATTTTTTTTTTAATTAAACATGTCATATAATAACTTCTGCACAAAGCAACACGACTACTCATCTAGCGGTCCGGTAAAATAAAGTTAAAAAGAAAAAACTTATTGAATCTACAACTATTAGTTTATCATTTAGGATGGTCTGCCATATTTGTAAAATAATTGTGTATATTGGATCCTTAGACACTGTGTTAATTATTGCGTGGACATGTAATTTCATAACTGCTGATTATTTCGGTAATTTGTGAAAATGTTTAAAGATAATATGCATAATATTAAAAGTGCTGTGGAAAATGCGTTTGATTTCATTTTCAGATATTGTAAACAGGTGTAGAAAACAGGTTTTAGATAGGGAAATTCAGCGGACAGGGAACGGAAGGTAAATTTAAGAATTTGATTTTACCAGTGACTCAGAAGTAATTTACAGGTTAATTTATTTAAAATTAAATTTACTATTGAGGGAGTCAATGATAATATTGTTGTTAGATAAAATTAATTGATAATATATGTCATGCTTTACACTTTTGTAAGTAAAAAAGGAATCTTATTTACATTCTAGCTGTAGATATATAACAGGTGTTACAGCATGCACATTGGTGATACTTTTATTATGTTATATGATATGATTACTGTATGGTGGCACGCTCTTGTGTCGCCTGCCTGCGTTAGCGGAGGCGAATATAGGGATCACTTATCGTCTTGCGTCGTCCGGGTGTACCAAAATTTTCTGTCACATTTTTCCAAGAAAACCACATAGGGCCAGCTTCCTGATATTTGCACAGAGCATCAGTATGGACCAAACTGTATCGTGTAACGTATTTCGAAATCTGCCGCCTTGTTCAACTTCCTGTTTGACACGCAGCTTAGAATATTTTTTAACATAGACAAATTTTCTGTACATTTTTCTCAGGAACCACACAGGCCAGCTTCCTGATATTGGCACAAGAGCCATCAGTATGGACAAACTGTATCGTTAACGCATTTTCGAATCTCCGCGTGTCACTTCCTGTTTGACGCAACTTTTGTAATATTTTGAACGTAGACAAATTTCGTCACATTTCTCACGAACCACACAGGCCAGCTTCCTGATATGTTGGCACAGAGCATCAGTATGGCAAACTGTTATCGTGTAACCTCAGTTTCGAATGCTTGCCGCGTGTCAAACCCTGTTTGACGCAACTTTTGATATTTTTAACATAGACAAATTTCTGTTGCACATTTTTGCTCAGGAACCACACATGCCAGCTTCCTGATATTTGGCACAGAGCATCAGTATGGACATCTGTAATCGTGTAACGCAATTTCAATTCTGCCGCATGTCCAACTTCCTGTTTAGACGCAACTTTTGAATTATTTTTGAACGTAGACAATTTCTGATGCACATTGTTTTCTCAGGAACCCACACGGCCAGCTTCCTATATTTGGCACCCAGAGCATCAGTGTCAGTGAGGGCAACTGTATCGTGTAACGCAGTTTCCATCTGCCCACATTGTCAACTATCGCTGTTTGACGCAACTTTGATATTTGAACACTAGACCAATTTTCTGTCACATTTTTCTCAGGAACCCACACAGGCCAGTCCTAATATTGTTTGCCACAGAGCATGCCCAGTATGGGCCCAACTGTATTGTGTAACGCAGGTTTTTCCAATCTGGCCCACATGTCAACTTGCCTGTTTGACGCAACTTTGAACATTTTCAACATGGTTTTAAACATAATCATATAACTATCGCCATGATGTAACTTTAATGAAATGAAGTAATTTTCACACAAAATTAGAAGTAGGCAGGGGGAAAACAACATGTCTTCCCTGGAACTTACCACTAGTTAATATTTCCGGTGTAGAATCTCTATCCTATTGAATTACAGGGAATTACTTGGATTCACATGAGAAATTTAAAAATATTTATTTTCATGTAAATGTTAATTGCCCTCAGAATTGATTTATGATAAGCCACTATTCATTCAGAAGAAAGAGATTCGTTTCATATTAGAAGAGAATCAAGGTAGCGGAATGAGAGTGTGTATTTTACAACAACCTATGGTATTTTTTAAAAACCTCATATTATGATTTGTTACACAAAAACTTAACTATTACATGTCTCCCTTTCTGTTCAAGGAACTCCATGAAGAGAAGAAGGGAAGTTCGAGGGTACTAGAACTATATAGCCAACATTTAAAGAAGGAATTTTATTTGTTTTAATCCATTTGAATCCAAAAACTTTAAAGAGTTGATGGGGAAAATAACCCCAGAGATTCGAAATATTTTATGTGCAAACTTTGCCGCCGGGGGAATCACATGCCAAAGATTAGATATTATTTATTATGCAGATTGATGAGCCTGTGTAATTTTTAAGTATAAGGACACGTGATGACCCTAGAAAAATGTTTCATTTGACTTTTGTCCTTCAGTATTTAAGTATAGATTACTTAGTAGTTAACTATAACAGTTTTTTGTTTTTTTCTACCAGTGTTGACCTATTGCAGTGATCTTCGTTCCTGTCGTCGGCGTGTCCTCATGCGGTCGTCCATAACAATTTGAACATTTTTATCTTTCTTGATAACTTACCATTCCAATTCTTTTCAAATGTTGTATGAACCATCTTTCTGGACAAGGGCACATATTTATTAATTCATGACTCTTTCACCCCTGGGGTCTTGGGGGTACGGATCCTGGCTCTTATTTATAAGATACTATGAACGCTAAAGTTGTGAGTAGAAATATAGTTTCACGCACTTTGAACTTCTTGAAATTGCGTGATGAACAACATTCGCTTTGTATTTAAGTGTATAACCACTTCCTCCATACAGAAAAAACAACTTAGATTATCTGTTTTGATGAATGATCCCATTCTGGAAAGTGTAGTTACTGATCAAAGGATTTGATATTATTATCCCCTCGCACAGGGGATATAAGCACCGTGTGTGTTGTGCGTGCGTGCGTGCGTGTGTGTACTGCATGCGCACGCAGTGGTGCATGTTGGAACATTGTGAACAAAATTAGAAGCAAGTTGTGAACAAGATAGAGGGACTCAGCCATCAAACCTTCCACAATGTTGCCCATGGGGAGAGGATGAACCCTATTGATTTTTCAAGGTCAAAGGGTCAAAGGCACTATGGTCACTATTGGACTTAAATTTCTAGTGAACAAGATAGTGGACACAGCATTCATCAGAGAATAATCAAAACTTCCACCAATTCATTTCAAGGCCAGGTCAAGGTCACTATTGACTTAAAATCTTGTGAACAAGCATTCTCAGAGAATCATCCAAACCTTCCACAAATTGTCTTATGAGAGGAGATTAACCTTATTGATTTTAAAGGTCAAAGGTCAAGTCACAATGGACTATTGACTAAAATCTGTTTGAACAAGATAGAGGGTCAGCATTCATCAGAAGAAAATCCATTAAAACCTTCCATAAATGGCCCATGGGGAGAGGATGAACCCTATTGATTTTCAGGTTAAGGGTCAAAGGTCAAGGTCACTATGGCCTATGACTAAATTTCTTGTGAACAAGATAGTGACACAGCATTCATCAGGAGAATCATCAAACCTTCCACAAATGTTGACCATGGAGAGAGGTGATCCCTATTGATTTTCAAGTCAAAGGGTTAAGTCACTTTTACTATTGCCGAAAATCCTTGTGAATAAGATAGAAAAAAACGCATTTATCAGAGAATCAAATCAAACCTTCCACCAATGTTCCCCATGAGAGAGGATGTTCTTTATTGATTTTTCAAGGTCAAAGTCACTATTGACTGCCTCAGTATCTTGTGAACAAGATAAGAAGACACAGCATTCATCAGAGAATCATCAAACCTTTTACAAATGTTGCCCATTGATAGGCAAACCCTATTGAATTTTCAAGGTCAAAGGTCACTATTTGACTATTGTTTTAAAAGTCTTGTGTTGCGAGGGGATGCTACGCTTGTGTTGCTGTTGCCTTGTTACTAGCCAGATCTTAATTTCCATTTGGATGATGTGCAGGATCCCGATGCTGTCAAATTTTTAAGGATTTTGGACAATCAGGCATGGATTGATGCAGTATGTTAGGGGATCAACTTACTTGGGAGGCCATACCCTAGATGTTGTGATAGCGAGGAATTGCAGCTCCATCGTTAAAGGTGAACTATATGTATAAAAGACCCAGCACTGCATGATAAAAATGGTCACCCTGCTGGTGATCATCTAGCAATCTTCTCAAGACTTTCAATTTTCAATATCAAAATCAACAAGAGAGCGTAAAATTGTTAGATTCAGAAAATTACGTGATATTGTTATTAGTGACCTTAATAACATTCGCTCTTCTGTGGAGGTGCAAACTTGTGAACCTTTCGTAATAGAATCGGTACAATTTTACAACATAACACTTAAAAACATGCTAGATGAAATTGCACCTGTACAGTCAAAGGTGACTACCATCCACCCAGACTGTCCGTGGTACCCATCTGAACTTCGAGCTGCCAAAAGGGAGCGGCGAAGGGCGGAGAGGCAGATGCGTAGGACTCGTTTGACTGTCCATCAGGAAATTTTTCGTAGTCAATGTGCCCAGGTATCAAAACTTGCTGTTCAGTGTAAAAGGACGTACTATTCAAGCAAAATTGAAGAAGTGGGTAAAGATCAGAAACAGCTATATCGTCTTACCAACAGTATGAGCAGTACTGCCGGAACATCAATGTGAAGAAGTACTAGCCAACTCTTTTGGAGAACTCTTCATTTGCAAAAGTCAGAAAATCAGAAACAAACTTTGTATTGAAAATAAAGGGGGTATTGATCCATCAGAGGCTGATAAAGAGTTTGCTGGTGGTGTTCATTTACATACCAGTACCTTTGAACTAGCATCTGAAGACGAGATTCTGATCATTCGGGCCTTGGTCTTATCAGCATCTCCTGAATCCCGTGAACTCGATCCCATGCTAACATTCTTGCTTACACAATGCCTGAATAGTCTAATTACTCTAGTACAGTAACAGACATCATTAATCGATCCCTTAGCCAGTCGTTTGTTCTATCATCCTTCAAACAAGCCATTTTTCGGCCCCTCATCGAGAAAGCTGGTCTGGATCCAGAAGAGTATCGTAGCTATAGGCCTGTCTCCAACATACAAAAAGGCGAAGTTAAAATTGTGTCAAACGTAATCATAATCAAAAAAACATATACAAAATCGAGTATAGGGTAACACGGACCTCCGACAAAAGCGAAGGTAGGATCAGGTGCTATGGAGGAGTAAGCCTCCTCTGCTGACCGGTCATCAGAGGAGTAAGCATCCTCTGCTGACCGGTCATCCCTTTTCTTTCCAAAATTCTCGTAAAGTTGTCACAAAACGTCTGGATTGCCACTTAGAGTTAAATAACCTTCTTGACAATGTACAGTCAGCTTACCGTTCATGTAGGTAGATAAAGTGCTATATAAAAACCAATCATCATTATTATTACATGTATTAGAGTCACCATGTTACTAGCTTGAAATACGGATATGTATTTAATTGCAGTGGTAAAATTAGAAATTCATATCAAAATTAAGGATTATCTCCCATCAGGCATAGCTCTGATCCTTCGAAGTATTTGGCCCCAATCTTTTGGCACTACATTGATCACTTTTAGAGAGTTTTACTTTCATGTTTCGGGTTTCCAACATTTCGGTTTGAGCATCACTGAAGAGACATAATTTGTCGAAATGCGCATCTGGTGCATAAAAATTGGTACCGTATGATTTATATGGTACATATCGACTGCTCATGGGACGGAGATTTTCCCTATCAAGTATGGTGTCAAAAGTAGCAATTTGGTTTCCAGTATCGAGAGTATTATCAATTCTACTTAGAGTCACCATATCATACATATGGACAGGACTACCCATGGGACAAAGATGTTTCCTATCAAATTTGGGGTCAAAATTAAGGTCAAGCACACGTACTGGACATCAAAGTAGCAAAATGGTTTCCAGGGTCTAGAGCATTATCCTTTCTACCTAGAGTCACCATATCATACATATGGACTACTCATGGGATGAAGATGTTCCCTATTGAATTTGAGGTTCAAAGATCAATTCACATTGAACATTAAAATGGCAATATGGTTTCCATCTATAAAATTGATATTTTGGAAGATGATAACATGTGAACAATAGATTCCATATTCAGACTTAAATGCAAATTATGACTCAGAGACGTACTAGTCTATATGGGCAATGATACTAGGATAGGTGATCGTTAAGGCCTGTGGGCCTCTTGTTTCATCACAAAGTGTAAACCTTATGATTTAATGAGAAAATCAAGTAAGAAATGTGATAGCAGGAGTGTTACTGTATAACAAGATATTAGGTCTATATTGTAAATGGCTGTCAAATATCCAACTTTGTTTTTATGCTAACTATGTTGAATTCGTTTGAAGAGGTAATGCTTGTCATTTGTAATCCAATTTAATTGAAATAAATATTGTCTTATGTGCTGAAATCCAAAATCAATAACAGCTGCTATATTTTGCATGTAAGCTAAATGTCACAGTGCTAATTCAGAATTTTGATAGAAATTTGAGAAGTTTATTGAATATTCTGTTGTATACCTGCATGCAAGTGTTTTGAGAAACAAATAGAAAATTAAAACAAAACGAAAAAAATATTTTTTTTTATTAACAGGTGATGCGGAAAGAGAGTGTGCCAAAAAATTAGCGACTGTGAAGAAATTACGCTCTCTCGTTCTTTTCTTGCCTGAGATACCTAAAAAATGTGATATCAACATCGACAAAATGGTCCAGGATATTACATTTCTGTATGAAAAGTCATTTCAAGACCTTAATGAAGACCAGCTTCAAAGTTTAAGAAGTGGTGATTTTAGAAATTTACCCAGCTCCACAGTATATACTATAGTAACAAATCTCTGTAACCTTAAGATGCCACCCAAGGGATGGGATAAACAACCATTTATAGACAACTATTCTTTAGAAAGCAATATTGCCAGAATTCGAAGCCTTTGGAATGATATGATTGATCATGGTACACTTGACTCAGAGATGATTGAAGAAACATATAAAAAACTGCGAGAACGTTTTGGTGAAATTTGTGTTGCAGATGATGAGGCAACTATGAAGGCAAAAGAGCAAATAAGTTGTAAGTTGAATTTTTGATCATACAGGGAAATACTCAAAATGTCACCTGGTACACGTCTGCTTCATCAACTGAAACTCTTGCACATAAATTTGGGAACAAATGTGATGCTGGTTTAAAAAAGAACCAATGTCAAAAGAAGTTATCCAAATATTAATTGCTAAATCCAAAGTTCTGCATTTTCAAATTCTCCAATTAGCTGCAAAGCGCAAAGCTATTTGCCAGTAAACTTTAAGATATAGCTTAAGAAGCATTTAAGCATCAGGTGAGGTGGGGGGGGGGGGGGGGGGGGGGGGTTTCCAAAACCTGATATATGCAAGGAATTTATTTTTGTGTAATCTTGTTGAGTAGCACTGTCTACATGTTTTTACTTTTATATTGTAGAAGTATGTTAAAACACTTGACCACTTTAATATTACTTAATTTGGGATTTGTGTCCTCGCGATTTAATGTCCACAATTCATTTTGTGAAATTAAGGTAGCTCACTCCACTTATACTCTTTATAATACAATGTCACAAGATGGTGATTTAGATGTTTCGTGAAATTATTTGTTTTGGTCAAATTTGTAGTATAGATGTATCATCTTACTTCAGTAGGTAAAGCATCGTGAGCTGGTTTGAATCCGCCAGACTTTTGTTTATACATTTATTTACTTTTATTTAAAGACACGTACTTTTTGTTTGTAGTTAGTATATATATATACTAAACTACAAATAATCATATATATATATATATATATATACTAAATTACAAACAAAAAAAACACACGTACTTTTTGAAAATCTTTTTTGCATTTCGATTGCATATTTTCCATCTTATTGACATGAATAATTATCATATATCATCATATTTTTTAATTATTAAATCATTTTGTGCTATTTTGAGAAACTTCTCTTGGATGAAGTAAGTCACCTTTTAAAGTACTTCCACGAAATAAAGAATATATACTATTATATAACATTGTATACCTGGGTAATGATTTAAGGATTCACTATGAATTGGTTAGCCCATATATGTAGAGCATATATTGAAGTTCAAATTAAAGATATGAGTCTGTGCCTGGAGTCTTCAACAACAAATTTGGGGTACAATGTATCTGCACTCATATTTCCTTTTTGAAAAAACTTTTATGTGCAGTATCCAAGTTAAAGCAAACCTCCATCACCAGTCATTTTGTTGTACATTGATTTTCTTATTTAAACCCTTTTATGTGTGAACATGGTTTCTCTAGCTATATCTTATGTTCCTTTAACAAATACAATATACTATAGTGCAGAAGATCCCACTTAATCTGATATCGCATATTATATTCCAGTATTTTGGATATTCTGACATAATATTGCTGCACCAATCCATTTTCTAAATACTAAGTATTCCTTTATTTCTCTCTCTGATATTCTGATAAGCAAAATTTTGAAATTCAGATATAATTATTAGGGCCCCGCCGAGTATCAGCGGGAGCCCTATAGAATCAGCTTTTCCGCTCCCTTTTTCCCAGTCCGTCTCCGCGTCCGTCCGTCACAAACAGTTTTCGCGCGATAACTCGAAAAGGGCTTGCACCAATTAATATTGAAACTTTAGGATAGTGCCAATCCATTGAGGTCAGCTCCCTTTCATTTTGGAAAATTTCTGATTTCACATTTCAGAAAATACGGAACTTTTTTCTAAAATGGCGTTTTTCAGTTTTCGCGCACATAACTGAAAAACGCTTTGACTAATCAGATGAAACTTTTAAGAAAGTGTATACCTCCATACAGGCAAGCTCCCTTTCGATTTTGAAAAAATTTCTGATTTTCCGTTTTCGAGTTATGGAATTTTCTTTATAAAAAAGGGAAGTAACTCAAAATGTTTGCAGAAACTTGTATGACAGTTTTGGAGAGTGTTAGAATATCTTATCCTCTCGCAACTAGTTGTGGAGAGAATATCATCGGCCACTGCTGCGAGTCCATGAGACTGTGTGTGTTGTGTTTGTGCGTCTGTGTGTTTGTGTATGGAACTCTGTGAACAAGATAAAAGAAAGGGTATTCATCAGAGGATCATCAAACCTTGCACACATGTGTTCCCATGGAGAGAGGATGCACCCCTATTGATTTTCAAGGTCAGGGTTCAAAAGGTCAAGGTCTTTTAATTGACTATTGCAAAAATCTTGTGAACACGATAGAAGCAATGACATTCATCAGAGGATCACTAAACCTTCCATAAATGTTACCTATGGAGAGAGGATGAACCATATTGATTTTCAAGTTTCAAGGTCAAAAGTCAAGATCACTATTGAGTACTGCCTAAAAAATCACGTGAACAAGTTGAAGACACAGCATCCATCAAAGGATCATCAAACCTTCCACAAATGTTGCCCATGAAACCTACTGATTTTTAAGGTCATTGATCAAAGGTCAAGGTCATAATTGACTATTTTTAAAAGAATTATCTTCGAACGTGATATAAGCAAGGTCAATCATCAGAGGATCACTAAACCCTCTACTACTATTAATGGGTCAACCAGCGGGCCCTCTGGATGTGGCCACATCACATTTTTTTTTCTAGTTTAACTAAAGAGCACTGATATATACACATTCAGACTTAATCCTAACAACTTTATACCTTTTGATCCCCTTAGGCCTATTTCATTATATATACTGACAACTTCACATGTAAGAAGTCACTTTTCTATGCTCTTGAATTAGTAGATTAACCCTGTGAATGACAATGAATCGATCAATTTGAACAAAATACTAATAAATATTAAATTACATGTATCAATAAAAGGTAATACCACCAATCATAAAGTTAGTCTTGATATTGATATGAAGAATTACAGTGTATACACCTAGCTTATATAAAGTCTTCAAAAGTTGTGAGCGGTGTACAAAGTCTACTAATTTTAAATTAGTAAATAAAGCATTCTATCAATCAGATATTTGATTAATCTTAAAACATTTTCCCCTGCAAATTGGCTATTATATTAGATTAAGTGGGACCCTTTGTACACAGATATTATATTTGATATCAACGAAAGAGTTTAGAGTGAATGTTAGCTTTAATCGTTTTGTAACAATCCTCCAATTTTTTTTTTTTTCAGGGAAGAAATTGAAACCTGACTGTGTGGTTGATGGAAAAGTCGTTTATACAGAAAAGGTGAAAGAAGTCGAAGAAAATTTGAAAAATGAAAGTATAGCTGTTTGTATTGGAGTCATAGGCTCTGGCAAGTCAGTGGCAATGGAATATATTACAGAGAAATATCGCCAAAGCAAAGATGGTTGGAAAGTTGTAAGGAGAGAGAAAAGCCTCAGTTCTACAGATGTAGAGGTTAACCAGGGCGAGAAAGTTCTTGTATGCTGTGATGATTTATTTGGGGGAGTAGCATACGAATGTTTTCCATTAGAGGAATTGGAGAGGGTAAACAAGTTGCTTGACAATTGTTTACAGGGCAAACTGTTGAAGAAAGATCGAAAACTTAAGTTACTACTGTCTGTTCAAAGACATGTCCTGGAAGAGATTATTAGGAAGAACTGTGTTATTAAAGTACTTAAAAACTCCAACTACACAGTAGATATGGACAAATTAACAACTGCTGAACTTTATCTCATTTTCAAAGAAACCAGGGAGAGAGGCTGTGAGTCACATTTCGATTGTTGGTACACAACAGCGAACTTTCCTTATGTAAAAACTCGACTCAGAAACAATGTGGGAATGGTGGGGAATCCCTTTCTTCTTATGACCTTTGCAATGAATCACAAGTTTTTCACTGACGATACATTTCCTGAGAACCCTGTTAATGCTTTGGTGTTCAATTTTGACAGACTGAAGGAGATCAATGCTAAATTATTTTACATCCTGATTTACATATTGTTTGTCAAAGAACACTGGAAAGGCACAGAATTAAAGAAATGGGCACAAGAATTACCTACTCCCCTCAAGAGAGAAGAGGTCGAAGAAATCGACCCCGATATTGCTGCATATTTGCACTCTGAGGGGGAAGCTATTAGAATTTCACATGAAATTTTCCAGATTGCTCTGTTTCAATCTGTTGCGAAAACTGAAGAAGGCCTCAGCCTGATGCTCAATTTCTGTGAATTAGAATCCATTCTCAGTATCTGCCGACCAGAAAAGGCAAAGGAGGAATTTATTGTTGAGCTGAGGGGAAAAGATATTGAAATTCTTGAAAATAGGGATCGATATCGGGATTTGATTTTAAAATTAAATCACCCATTCCAAAGTTTTTTAAAATCTAAAGAGACTCTTTGAGACTAGTGATTATTGTATTCTAGGTGTAACAGGAAAGGAGAAAATGCAATGGAAAAGACCATTATTCAAACTCGGGTCCCCCTGAATCAGGTTCAACTGAGCTACCCATCCACTGTCCCTCCTTTTCATCAACCCAGGGTCTTAATCTCCTGATATATATATAGACGTTTTCTTTGATCAGTTTCATGAAATGGTCCACGGCACCAGATGTAATAAAAGGGGAGAAAATGCAACAGACCATATTTCAGGATTTCAATTCGTGCTTATACTGAATCTCCAGTCAGGTGTTCTACCAACTGAGCTATCTAGCCACCAGGTTCAATCGAATCCAGCTGACCGCAATATAGATTTGAATTTCCCTGTTTTCCCAGCTTCTGATAACCTGTGTACTTATACACCCCAAATCCTTGTTACCATAGGTTCTTGTTACCTGATATATACTGATACTTACATCTATGTCCTTGTAACCATATAGGTACTTACATTTTTAAAAGTCCTTGTGTACGTAATACAACTGGTTTATGTGAAGATGAGGATTAGTGCAAGACTTGTATTAGCTTGAAAATGTATTGTGCTTTAGTTGTGAAAATGCATGCGAAGTATTTTAAACTTTTATTTAACAATGCTTTATTGATATAATCAAATTCTATGCATAATAGTAATTGTTCAAATATGATACTCTGCATGGCCTAATTGACTTCATTGAATGAAATTTGTGTGTGTAAGATAAATAGTCAATCATGTTTGCTTGGACGTCTGCTGCAAAATATAAAAATTTGCTATTTATGAGTTAATACTTTCATACTGCATATTGATTAATAAAAGTAAAAGCTTCATTTCAGGAAACAATGGCAATGTGTTGTGATTTTTACAGGCAAAAGTTCTAGGAAGTGTAAATAATGTGCACTTCGCACGCACTAAAAGAAATATGGACCTCTTGTTCAAATTGGCGCAAATGAAATGCACCCCATCCAGTGACCTTTGACCTGAAAAATCAATAGGGGTACTCTTCAATTAACTCATAACCAACCCACATATGAAAGGATCAAGCAAATAGTTTTTAAGACACTTAAAGCGGACATGTGGTGTATCATGCAATTTTACTGACAGATAGACAGGTGCAAGCAATATATGCCCCTCTTCTTTGAAGGTGTGAAGAGGGGGTTTAATCTTTTCAAAACTTTGTGACAGCTATGTTCATGGGTCAAGTGATTTAATTACAGAGCCATAAAGTGTAGACAAGCTCACAAGATCGAATTCTTTGTTATATATGTAAGACTCCAAAGTGCGATGTTGTCCCCAAAGTGCGATGGTCGCCCCAAAGTGCGATGGTCTGCGCTAAAGTGCGATCATGGTTTGTTAAGCTTACGGACGCCAAGTGTGATGGCACGCCACAGTGCGATGGTCTACACGTTACTCCAAGTGCGATGGTTAACACGCCAAAGTCCGATGGTGTTGGTAAGTGTACGTCACATTATTATGACGTCAATCACGAAGAAATCTAACGTCAGCTTGCCCTGACGAATATTTTTTCTGAGGATAAACTGAAGAAAAGGGAGATCGGAAAATTTATGAAAGAACTCGGACTCCCAATGTACTCTCTGATGTACTTTTTATCAGCTTTATCGAGCTTTGCGCATGATTAAGGACCATCGCACTTTGGCGTGTTAGACCATCGCACTTTGAGGCATGATGGGGAACCATCGTACTTTGGCGTGTCAGACCATCGGGGTTGGGGCGACCATCGCCTTTGGAGTACCATCGCATTTGGAGTCCTACATATATATATTTTTTTACTTGTATCGAGACATCACCTCCATTGGTGAAGTGCCACATAATTATAGATCCATGAATGGAGCCCAGGGCTAAAGCATTATCCTGGCTGTAGTACAGGTACATTTGACAGAACTGCATGCAGGTGGATGAATTATTAAGATAACCCACAATTACAATGTACTATTACTTTCACAAAAGCTACTACAGTGTAGATCCATAATTCTAAAAATAATGTAAGATGAAGAAGATGTATCAGCTGGAATTTTTTGGGGGGAAAAAACATTTCTGATCGAGTTTCTTTCATAACAATTTTGTCTTCTGAACATTCCGATACATAACACCACAGATCTGCTAGATTTTCATATCTTGCTTAGTTCACTTCGTACTGAACTGCATAATTATGATGAAATCTCAACCAGAGTCCTTCAATAAGCTTTATCCTTTGACCATCAACTTAGTTATATAGCCCCAAGACAATACTTCTGCTTTCATTTCTTTATTTTTTTTTCTTAATGGTTCCCTTTTCCTAATCGCTACTGGAGATATTGATAATGGTTATTCCATTTATGACTTTCTTCAATGATCTGTTGTAAAAAGTAAAGTTGATCCTAAAAGGAAATGTCTTTTCTAATTCCTGTTTTATTTTTCAGTAAAGATACTTTTTACTTAGGATCCGTAAGTGACTTATACCTCTCCTGTTACAGTCTGAGCCTTCTTTTCTCTGGCAGTTGCAAGTCCTATTCTCCAATCATTCCTAGCTTAAATTGTTTTTCTGAAGTTCAGATATTTTGCAATATCCCAAATAGTAAATTTGAAACAAAATTCTCTTCACATTTATGCAGATCAGCTTGTATGCCATTAAATCATGCATGTCAAAAATCGTTTTGTTGCATACATAAGATCAAAAAAAAATAAAAATATGGTCACCTAGAGACATGTATACTGTGTCCTGTGATAGGTTTTGGGTGAATAGAACGGTGTAGATTCAGACACAATTAGTTTTATGTCTATGATGTGAAGGGACAACATCCACGTGCGCTTCCACAAAGCCGCTATAGGATTCTCAGTGCGAGATCAACAGGCCTGTTCCATGATGGATATTTTGAAGGAAAAAAAACTCTTGCGTAGGAATTAATTATTAATTAACTACAAAACAAAAAGAACAGTATGAAATAATGCTACATTTTTTATTGCTGCTCAAATGCCTTCGTAACAATGAATTCAAAACAAAAAAAAGTGTTTTCATTTTTAAAGAAACATGTACCATCAACACCATACTATCTGAACTGTCCCAAACTATTCATCAAACAGACAGACATTAGGATTTTATATGTATTGCAGATTTTATGATTAAAGATTTCAATGTTTCTGGATTTCAACTTTTGCTCTCGGGTACCCCTGCCTCTGTTTTCTCTATATCGCTCTCCTCTGTCACATCCTCTGAATCTAGCTGATGTTCCTGGTCCCCATGGGAGGCCCCAAGATCATCTTCATAATATTCATCCTCAATATCCTCATCATCAGAACTTCTAACAACAACAGGGTCTTCATCATCACTGAGTGTTTCATCTGTCCTATCTGTTGATTGTGTTACTGTGAAAAATAGTAAATGTTTTGTTAACTTTCGAGATACTATAATCAAGCACAGTAAAACTCATCAAGTGGAACACAACTATAAAGAAATAGTCATCTTATGGAATAATTTGGAAGATTTCCTGTCACATCATCATTGTTCATGAAAATTTTTATAAGAAAACATGAATTTTGGTTCTCAGTAGCAAATAGTTTTAAGTTTTCAGTAGAGAGCTAAATGATTTAAATCACATTTTATTTATGAGAAACATTTTTATATTTATGCATACTATTGTGTTACTAGTCATTCATGAAAATTTAATTCTACCAAATAAATTCATAAATATAAAAGACTTGAAGACCTGAAAATGGTTTGTGAAAATTGTATTTTTGTGTAAAAAAAAGTTTTGCAAAATATATGATAAAACAAATTTCTTTTTGGAACACTGAAATGCCAACATTTGACCAATCCTTCTATACATTAAAATAAACTATCTTGAGACAGACCTGTATCAGCAGAAGGTGTGATTTCTGTGTCATCGAGGAATTCGTCTAATTCTCCATGATCTGAATCTACTACTATATCTCCCAAATCCGCTTTCTTTCCACTGTCAGAACTGGATACTGACAAACCTAAGAGTATATCGTCACTACTGCGTTATTCACAAACATTTACACATGTCAGGTTTCTTTATACATGAACTGCTCAGTGAGAGATGGTGAGAAAAGAATACAGTCAAACCTTGTTATCTCAAACTCTAAATTGCGTGAACAGATCTTCCTGCAGTTTATTGGGATTCTAAAGGGCACAAACTGTGCTCCATCATTAGCTGACCTGTTTTTGTGTTCTTGTGTGACAGAATTTATTCAAAAGCTTCTATATTAGAAGAAACAATATCTTGTGACCTACAACTCAACATTAAGAACAGAAATGAAATTTAATCTAATAACAATATTCACTTTCATTCATATGTCGAATTGATAAGACACAACAGTCTTCCATGTCTGCTTCATATCTAGATATTTCATTAAAACGTAGATATCAACCACAGACAAACAACACAACTTTGTGACAAATGGGATGACTGAAGTTCAGCTTCTCCATTGTCAACTTCCTACATAATGTAGCAATATTCCATTGACTGATTAAATATTGCAGAGCGTATTCTGCATACAATAAACATTTTGAATGGAGACAGGCTATGTTATAGGGGTTTCCAGCCTCATTTCAAGTTAGCTTTTCACAAATTCTATGGTTCTTATTATGATCTAATTAGCAAATACAACAACCTGTCACAAGCTAGGTCAAATGCTGTTTGATTTGCTTTATACCAATTGTTGGGCCGTTCTTTATACACTGATTACGACTACGAATTACTCCGTTTACCTAATCAAGATATAAGGCTCATAGCAGGTGTGACTGATCAACAGTGGCTGTTTACTCTTCCTAGGAACCTGATCCCATTTCTGGTGTTTCCCAAGGGACTGTTTTTGCTCTACTCTTATTTCTGTATTCTTTATAGGAATTACGAGATTGATCACAGTTCAATATTACTACTTTTTCATTGTACAAATGTAACTACTCAGAATGATGGGTAATTAACTCTATCCAAATTATGGGTAGCTATAGATGCTGGAGACAATTGTCCTCTTTCGTTTGAATGCAATCTTAACAAATGACACAAAACATGGTATAATTAACAGAGATACAAAGTAGACCAAGCCAAGAAGCACGTTATATCCCAGGTTGTAAAGTGAAATATGTCTTACTTTAAATTCATGAAACTTACGTTCTAATCGGCCATGTGTTCTGTAAAAGTCTACATCTTGGTCAAAGGCGTCCTGGAATGCCTCTTGTCTCTCCTTCAGTTTTATTTGTTTATGTTTTTCTACTTTTTGTATCTTTGATGCATGATCTTTGGCAATTTGCACTGAAATGGATATGCTTAAAGTTGAAGAAAGAAACTTGTTATGTATGAAGAATTGCAAGAAACACAAGTAAAAAAAAAAAACACCTATTATTTTTACCCTATGTTGGTGATATATCAAAACCCTATGAGACCTCGAACTCTCCATTTAAATGCACATGCAATGCTTAATTTCCCACAAGCTTACCACTTGCGCAACAAAATTTAAATACAACTAACACAACTTTCTGCATTTGGATAGCCATTAATTAAATAAGTATGATTGATACTAGAAATGCCAAATATAAATTCTTACTCTATAATTATTCTTTATTCTTTATATCTATTATCGGTAGATGGTGATAAATACATATGTATGTCAAACATGCAATAGAAAATTAAATTTTTATAAACATTTAAGTACCTTTAAATTTCTCCAACTCGTCCATTTTCCTGTCCTGATAGGCTGCCAGCTTTTGGGAGTCCACCAGTTTGGCCGTCTGTAGTTCCTGGTCCTCTATGATATTTTCTAGCTGTATTAAGGCTGCTTCCACATGGTCATATTCCTCATCCAGTATAGCTAAAAACAAGGTAATACAATCTTAATAGTAAACATTTGTGAAAGTGGGCAAAGAATATTGATTTGGGCCTGTCTGTATTCCGAATGAAATCATAAATACTACATAAGTATAAACAATGTACCATCACAACATATTAGAGGGTCCCTATTGTAACGTGTCAAGGGGGTCCGTACCCGGTTGATTCCAGGATCTGGGGATTTTGATAAATGCAACAAACTAATAATTTTCCTCTTTCAAATGATTAAATAAAATGATTAATATGGTTTTCCTCTCTCAAATGATTTTTATAACTATTTATTGGGGTCTACCCTTACTTAGGGGAAATCACACTTGGTCGGCCTCTAATCAGTAAATGTTTTTAAAATTGGTATGCCTGCCTTATTCAGGCAAAACTTAGCAGCAAGCCCTACCCTACAACTAACATAGGCTGCAAACCCCAGAAGCAGCAGTTACTGTGTTAACACCTTATTCAGGACGGACAGTCGATTGCGTAC
>CAJDSM010023284.1:0-42676 GCA_903981925.1 Ostrea lurida
AAAAAGACACAAGTTAAAAGTTAGTATTAATGTGCCAACACCCGCAGTGACATACATGTAGGACCTTCCTTCTCTGTCAGTCGCTACTTTTCCACGCCTTTCGCCATCGAGTAGTGCGATTCAAGATCAAAGATATCATTTTGTGTGAATTGCTGGTAATCAAAAAAGGTTAGGTAAGGAGCAGTGACTTGCAACGAAGTTTTTTTTTTTGAAAGGTAAGGTCAGACATTAAGATATGAACTAATAACCCTATTTTTAATTTGACTACTTCATCTTCTCAATACTTTCCCAAATTATTGCCACGTGGTAGATGTACAGCGACGTTTGAATCCAAAATTAGGGTCAAGGTCAAATGGACCTGTATCTGTCTCATACTTCATACTTGGATCCTTGGTAAGATTGGTTGTAAAAAGACATGTAATGGAGATGACAAGTGGCAGAACAAAGTAAATGGTTTTGTACAGGATATCCGTTGGTCCAGTCTTCGGCATATTCCATCCAATCATTGCCTATGGAGAGAGTTGCAATGACCTTGACGAATGAAGCCTCATCTTGATTAAACATGAGATCGCCTGGATTTTACACCTGCCGTGAAATGGAACCTCTTACGAAAGGTTCAGGACATTCATTTCTATTACCGGGCGCGCGGTTAGAGAAGGTACAATTTTCAAATTTCAGTCCTAGAAAATGATCAGGATTTTATGCTCTCTGATTGGTTCAGGTGATCCTTTCTGCTGTATACCCCATTGTGAGTTTACTTCAACATTAACTTTGCGAGGTTTATTTGGGATTTTCCCCTTTACCAGCCATGCTCATGATATTTTTATCTACCACTTTGAAAGCATGTATCGTGAAGTTTGTGTATTCTCTAGCTGCATGAGGCTGGACTCTTACAATGTAAAATAAAAGCATCTATTTTATTACTGTCACAGTTTTTATGTTTGATTGATTGATTGATTATTTATTGTTTTACGTCCCACTCAAGAATATTTCACTCATATGGATACGCCACCATTGCTGCTGAAGGGCTGCAATTTAGGCCTGTGCTCGGCACTCAGGGCTTTGAGCAGGGAGGGATCTTTATCGTGCCACACCTGCTGTGACACGGGGCTCGGTTTTTACGGTATCATCCGAATGACCGCCCAATTCAGTCGGCTCTTACGACACGCAAGGGGGTGTGGGGACCTATTCTAACCCGGATCCCCACGGGTATTATGTTTTGACAGTTGAAATGGTTTTATAATGCACGTGTTATTTGTTGAAGGAATAAAAATATATATTGTGAAAACTTAATGAAAATTGTTAAATATCTGATCTTTTGACAAATCAGTTGTGACTGTCCATCAACAACATCAAAACATAACTTTTCAACACTTTAACGACATACCCGCACGATAAATTAAAAGACAGGCTTTGTAATTATAGACAGTTGCTGTTCTTTAACAAAAATGGAAAAAGGAAAGATCAGCCATTCAAACAATTAGTTTGTTAAACTCCATTCTGATTCAACGCAAGTACTGAGGTTTGATTAAGGCAATGCAACGTCGTATCTGTATATAATTTTATAGAACTTTTCTAATATAAATAATAGTACCCTTATATATTCTTTGAGAAAAAATCAGACTATATTTCCTGTGTTTGGAAAGAAATAACAGTTTGGATATGCAGAAGTTATTTGGCACATTATATAACTTAGAATTTTGAGTTACCTCTCTTTGGAAAATGCAAATGCTATGCACCTGTACGTATATATACTACAAAAACACTGTCAGTTGGTGTATAATTATATTTTCATCATCATCAAATAATTCTGAAGGGATTGAATGATGTTTGCGTTGTCTGTAACACTTATCATTATCATTGGAAGTCTTCAATTTTGGAGATAGAAACAATTTTGTGAAATGTACATTGCGTATGCCCTTAAAGCAATGCTGGATTTCCTCATAGACAATACCTTTGTAATTTTTGGCAATCGGGTCTTCCAACAGTCTGTTGGAATTCCAATGGGCACTAATTGTGCTCCTTTATTAGCTGACCTATTTTTATATTCACGAGTAGACCTCAATAAAAGTCAATAATACGCCAGTTTCGAGATATGTACGAGTTAATTCCCTTTGGAGAATTCTCGTACTTAGTAAGGCGCGAAAGAATTTGAGTGGGACAAACATTCCTAACTGCATAAGTGAATGCACTCGGTAGGTTTTTTCATACGCTGTTTTATCACCCAAAATTGATTGATACACATACTAAGTAAGTGATACGAGTTTAGAAAGTAATTAAACACATGGAACACCTATTATATCACTTTTTTATTTTTTTTTCTTGGTCGTAGGTATCATATCCAGGCCATTACTTACAAATATGACAATGTTTTTACGTTTTCACTTTTGTTAAACACTTCTTTCGCTGATATTTTGTATTTTTAAAGAGAAACCGCTTTTGATACATTTAATCAGCTTCCCTACTGACTATAGGTCCACTCTGTCCCACCTCGGCATTTTAAGTTCCACTAAATGCATCTCCTACACAGAAGAGTTCGTACCTTGAAACTGGCGTTATTGTATGGAGTGATTAAAAGCAGAAATACGCTATCCCCCCTGTATAACTCTAAATGTATTTCCCCCAGTGTTTTGGACTTGAATGAGAAATCATGGGAATAACTTACATTCTGTGTGTTAAATTGCATTCATTTTACGTGTAGAAACACAAATTTAGTTTTGCATTTTCACCAATCTGGAAGAGAAAAATCTTTTTGTGGCAAGTGTCGTTAGTTAAGATGTTTTCTGATACTTTAGACTAATATACGGAAAGCGCGCTGTTCAGTTAGCACGCCACCTATTTATGAATTAGTCAATTATAACACTGGATTTTCCACAATGAACCGCGTTAACTGGGTTCCACATCCATCGGATACTTCCATTATTTTTATGTCATCATTCTTTGATCAGGTGCAATCTCATTATTCTTCGATCAGGTGCACATTTTGTTGTGGGATCTGATTTGTTGACTAACGGGTCGGGTTCTACGATGGAGTTTACATTATTTAGTACACATGTTTTAGAGTCTCGTTCTTTCTTAGTTTTGGAAAACATGTCTCAATTAAAAAAAATCAAACTGATAAATTAGGTTAACCCCTTTACCCTATTTTGATCGTAGATGGACCTGCACATATGATGTAGTGAACCATTAAAGTGTCATGCATATTTCACTGGGCCTTAAACGGGTTTCCTGAATAATTAGAATGTAATATGATTTATAATAGCTCTCTATACATGTATTCGACATCCAATCTCTTTTAAATAGATTTTCGATGTACGTCAACTCAATATCTTTCAGTCAGTATAAACCTATAAACAATAAATGAAAAAGACCCTGGGCCAGACTTCTGCTTGTGAGATTCTAAAAACTCTCAAATTCGGGGGACTTTGGGTTCATATTCAGAACAAAATGTTAAAAACTACCGCAAATATTATAAAACGTTTATCTCGGAAGACCTATCTGTTTCCAAATTATAGGGTTAGAGTTTCTCCAGCCGTTTTGAAGTAAAACGATATACCTATTTGCTGAAATCAATGTCTTCCATGCTTTTGTCTCTCGCCTAAGTGGTGACATGAGATACTAATGTGACAGTGTGTTATTTTATGTTTTGAGGCCAGTAAAAATGAAAAAAAAAATATAATGAAAAGCTACATGGACGTAAAAGGGGCGAATTACGCCCAACCGTTTTGGAGATACCATCTATAAACCCCAATATTATTATTCTATAATGGCACAGATAAACTAAAGAAAAAGAAATTAATTCATAATATGACAAGAAATTCATTCTTTCTTTGAATTTGATCTGGAAATTAAAAAAAAAAAACACCACTAAAATAAAACAACTCAATGCTAGAAGTACAAAAAAACATATCGTTTAAGGAAACTTCCAGAAAGCCAGTTCCTGTGGTTTTTCTTTTAAAGTAAGCATGCAAAGTTCTATTTTTTTTTTTAAATCAGTAAAAGGGGGACTTTGTCTTTTACATTATGAGTTTTCTCGCGGAATAATGGGTGAAAGTTGAGAGGTTTTTCGGTGTAAAAACTGTGCCATCTAGGGCACATCAGGTCATCCGCAAAATCAGTAACAATGCTGAATTATTCCATCTCGCGCTTGCCACTTTAGGTTTATGCAAAACGCATTGAAGAAATATTTTTTATGATAGAGAAAAGCAGTTACCAATCTCCTTTATTATTATGTTTGGTCAGTTTCTGTTGCAAATATGCGCAGCGGGCGGATTCGTGTACATTGTATCGTCTGAGAATTAATTTTTGCGCCCCGTGCGTACTGCTCCGGCCCGATTCAACAATCACAATTGCTTCTGAAGCAATCATTGCTTTAAAGAAACAAAATCGTAAAAGTTCTTCAAACATCGTCGTTCTTATAGCCTTATGAAAGATCGGATGATCTGTTATGAGAGAATACCATCAGAGTAAAAGACATAATATTTATTTTATTGCGGGCAAAAGTTTCCAATTTTATCTCCGCAGATCAAATTCTAACAAGCAATACTCATTTATCATTATATTGGAGATCATTTCCTAAGTCCACCTCATTTAAACACACCCCCTTTTCTATAAAAATATATTAAATATTCAAATTACAACTAAACAGATTGAAGACAGAAAATTTAACGAGGGAGATCAAAGCCCGAGGCGACAATTCCACACTACAATTAATGCATTAAGATGGAGCTGAAGGTGGGGTTGAAGGATAGGCAAGCTCGTAACCCACCAGCCGAATATTCTACAATGGAACCCGCTGCTAAACCCTTTGGAAGTCCTTGGACACGTGCAGACATATGTAACGTAAGAATGTGAAATAATCCGCCCATAACGAGTTAGAATTGTCATCTCTGTCTCCCGCTCCTAAAAATATTCACAGCTATAATGACGAAACCGGGTAAAAATTCACACGGTGAATATTGCGGAAACAATCTTGACTCATCGATAATTGCACAGCACGTGCAGGTACTCAGAAAGCACAATATTAAATAGACAAGGGTGTATCGTATCGGAAATGTCATGTATTTTGAACAATACTGATGTCATAAGACAGTCATTCACGCCGAAAAGCATGTTCAACTCTGCATGTTATTTTAAAGTATCTATTGACTTTTGAACTAAAGATACGGGTTGACGTCAATCAGAATTTTTACTGGCCTGGGACACATTTGAGCCAAAATATGTGTCATTAATATGTTGCAAGTGCAACACCAACCAAGTGGTTATGGTTTTAGCTGAATATTTATTTAAACTACCATCGAATTTTATTGTAAAAGGGGCATGACATATCTTTGGTTTATACTAATAACGATAACCTCCACAGAGCGAGAGACCAATGCTAAGACGTGCACCCGTATTGATTATTTGCTATCTTCTCTTTATACGTTGGCCAAATCAGAATGGAAGACGCGATATGGTCATTTATCAAGGTGCGAAAATCGAAAGGAAGATAACACGTGTAGATCGATGAAATGATAAGTGTTTGCAAATTAAAACTCTTTTGGAGTTTTCAGAAAAGGCAAATGAAGTCAAATTTATTCAGACGAATTTGGTTGGAATCATTTGAAATTCTATCCTACAAATTGTACTGAAAATAGCCATAGTATCGAATAACACGGCCAGCCACATAGATATGTATCTGAATCCTTTTTGGCTAGTTGGAAACAAATTGGCACGGAACCGATTGCAATCACGTGCTAAACGTTACACGTACGGTGTTCTTTCCACCTGCGCTGTAAAATTGGTCAGCAATAGGTTTTATGGGCTAAACCCAGGTAAAGGTCCAGGGATCTTTTAAGATTTAACTGCCAACGACGCCAGATTAATAGGGAATGGGTATAAAAGCGATTAATACATGGGATTTAATAAATTATCTTTGGACCATCTGATTTTCGATGCTCTTCTTTTCATCCAACATCATCACCGTGCTTTTAAATAGACGAGTTGTTGTATTTTACTATCTAACTTTAAAGAATTCACACGGGACATCATAAGCTATTCGTCCATCACTATTCAAAATCGAGGGTGTTTTATACATTAGTAACCAACTTTGTTCAAAATAAGTGTTCAAATTATTGAAATGGGAATTGGTGAATTTCACCAATATTATATAAATTTTATTTGCCACACTATGGTATTGATTTTAGAATAACGCTGGGAACAAAAATTGGCAAAATAAATTTTAAATTGATCCGTAGAGCCAAAATTTAATATCGTTTACGCGAAATGTTTGAAATTTATCGGTGCAATATACATATCTTAGGTCTAAATTCTAAAGAGGAGAAATGAAAAAGTGAACATCTTTGGTGCTCATTATTCCAAAGACGATTTTTATTGCCAAAAAGCAGGATTCCTTGTTCCTTTATTTCAGGTAAGGACAGCCACAATTTCAGACACAGTACAAGATAGCCACAATTTCAGACACAGTACAAGATAGCCACAATTTTCAGACACAGTACAAGATAGCCACAATTTCAGACACAGTACAAAGATAGCCACAATATTCAGACACAGTACAAGATAGCCACAATTTCAGAACACGTACAAGAATAGCCATCAAGTGTTCAGACACAGTAAAGATAGTTCCCTTTATATACATTTATACAGTGGGCAAACAGGGTGACCCATATTGAGCCTTTTTTCAATCTTACGTGCACATTTGGTTATTTTCAAGCAAATATCTAATTCATAATCCACAAGACACGTCTTTTCAAAAGTATTCTTGGTGTCAAACGAATATTGGTCGGGATTCATTTTAGTTTCAAATCGGAATTTGAGTTATACACGTGTTATTAAGGTAAAATGACGATCAGCCGCTTGCTTTGCATAGTAATCTAACCTTTGTGGTATCCATTAAGCCTTTTCATGCCATTAAGTTGGTTAGTTTGTAATTACGCCAAACAATCGCACGTGGTCTTGGGTATATTACCCGGTGAGAATGTATAAGTCAAGAATTTCAGGAACGTGTGAAAAGGGAGTTTTAATTATTTGTTTTCAACAGGGAAATTGGCGTTGGCAAGTTTATTTTTTTCTTTTTTGCGAGGTTAAAATTCCTATGGAGACCCGTGCACCTGTATGTAATCGGATAGTAGTGTCCCCCGCTCGCCAATGACTGAAGCGGTCCCCGCGTGCGGTCACGTGGTCTTGAAGACTAGCTGACGCAGCAGCATCAGTTGATGGGATCATGAAGCAAGTCTTGAAACTCTACACCCCCGGGCAATATTCATGTTCTCATGAGCAATTTTAATTTAAAGGGCACTTTTAGAGAGGATGGTCACGTCTGTTATAACAATATTGGGTTTTCATGACTTATTTCCATTATATGTTAGTCGCCTCACTGGCAATAAAACGTACTATAAGCAACATCATTCATTAGGGTTTATAAGAAAGTATATAGGCATTTGGTGTAGAATTATAGAATATCGACAAATAATTCAAGACCTAGCTGTAAGCAGTCTAAAATTGTACAATCTGAATTTTTTTCTTCGCATACTGTTATTTTGAAACTGGACATGACACTAGCAATTTACACTTTTCCTAGCTAAATTTTGAAGAAGAAAAAATATATTTTATTAATATTGTACATAGCATGGAATGCTTACGACGTGACGTAACAAAGGGCTTGACCGGGCGGAATGTTCAGAATTGGGAGCGGTAAACGCCTCATGACGAATTACTATTTTGAGAAATACTCCATCAACACGTGGTAATTACAATCATTTACGATTTCACCTGTATCGATTTCAATTCAATTAAACATTCATTTTGTGTTCTCTTTATTTACGAATGTCGCCTGAATTTGTAAAACTCCTTCCCTTAAGACTTTAATTTAAGATAATCAAAACTCAGAACGAGGCCCCATGCGGTGATAACCACCACTATCAAGAGAAGGGGTTTCTACTGCAACCTCGGGATGGTTCTCCTATAGAATAATCGGCCTTTGTTTCCGGTGGTCCAGCAGTGAATGGGTGTTCTCCCATTTGTGTCCGAAGGTTCAAATTGCCCAAATGTTGAGCTATGTTCAATGTTGAGAACCAATATGTGATCGTTTAATTTCTATTTGAGCAGAAATTTCCTTGCATGGGAAGATGCATCGTTGAGAATTGAACAATTTATCAAGCAATTTGAAAACAACCTTGAATTTGTGGTAATTAGTATGGCCCCCAAATGTTTAACAGAAGGCAAAGGACAACACATCCTTGATGGCATTGTCAATGCATATCATTGAATGAATATGGGTTTTGGCGATAAATCCTGGGTTTTTTCTTTACAAAAGACCTGTTTGATGAAGAAAATTAGAAAAAGGTTATAAGTTTACGGGAACAAAGATAACAAACAGAAAATTAAAAAATCGCAACAATGGAAGATAAATGACGACTTACTTCTGGACATTTTAAAGAATGGCCATTTTAGAGAAAACGTTTTGATGCGCTCGGTCAGGATTAGTCAATATTACGGTCGTTTCGGACAATGCTAAGTTCAAACTCATAATAAAACAGTTCTGGTTTGATAAATGTTCTACTGGGAGCAAGGTTTATTGTTCGCGACATGCAAATGATGATCAAATATTTATAATCCCACGAAACTTGACAATTTTTTTCATCACCCACTACAAAAGAAGACGAATGGTGCATTTAAAATTAAAACTCGTAAATAATATTACCATATCATATATCACAAAGCTAAGAGAAAATTAAAGAAGAGTGCCTTCGTCTTTTCGAGAAACTTGACCTTTGTAGTGGACAAGATAGAAAACTCTCGCATCACCGTGAGATGGGGCGAGACTTCTAACCTCCGGGCAACTCCACCCCTTCAGCGCACGCGACAGGAGATTGATGCCGCAATCCAGCGCATGGCCCCGGTTTTTAAAAGGCTTATTTCAACATTTAAACAGAAGACATTGGAATAGTGGGTTTCCAGTTTGCATTGACTGTCAGTGACTAAGTGTGCAAATTCAAACTTATTCAGATTTTCATCTAATCTCTAGTATTTTTAATTGAATAAAATAATTTTCTCCAAAGCTTTCATCTTAAAATAAACGTCAAATTTCCTGTCGGGACATGTGTTTTCTCAAAATTTCGTGCACATTACTGTTTTCTATTAGAAATTAATCAAATGATATTTGCTCTCATGTAAATAAAAACTACATCAAACAATACGGTTTTTTAAAAAGAATTTGGAAATAATGATTGGTAACTTTATCGGAAATGCATTCGTGCTATGCATTTGATCTTGTTTCCAACCGCAATATTTTTATGTGAGAGCCCCGTGTATGAATTTCTCAAATACCATCCTTTGAAATGTACTTTCTTTCGAACCTTTAGATTCTGTGTTACAAAAGTCATTTTGTTTCTTTTTATGATTTTATTTGATAAGATGCATATGTACCGGGTATGAATATTGTTGTATCATGGCAGTTTTACAGTAGGTAAGGTAAAACCTTCACCCCAAGACTTGTACAGTTCAAACCACTCCACAGAGACAACAGCCCTGCCGCCGTTTTTCTTTGTCATAACCGAGGTCCTGTATCAAATTCAGTCCATAGGATGAGTGCGAAGTGTTCTTTACTCTCACGCACCCGTGAAAGGAGACTGTAGTCTAGTCCTCGCCCACCCAGGGTCTCCAAAGACAACCCTAAACCTGGCTGTGTGGAACAATGTACACAGAATAGTATGGTCACAGCAGCAGTGAGATGCCAGACGCTTTGTTTTCGCCTGCAAGCACTGCGCCCACCAGGACGACTTTTTGCCTCATATTTACAATATGTTTACTCCATGGCGAGAAGCTTTACAATATTGGACAAAGAAAATATGAAAAATCACAAATCGACAACAGAACAAGCGGCTGAGTAGAGCTTTCCACGAGTACTCCGCCTAATACAAAGGTCAGTCCCGAGGGGGAAATCCGCTGGAAAGAATTTTACACCTATTCAATGTCAACAACTGCTTTGGTTTTTAAGAGTTAGTATTAACAAAATGAGTAAAGTCTTTAGATCTGTACAAAGCACAAACATTAAATATTATAATGATTAATAGGGATCTTCTTTTCATTTATTTGTCTTCTTCTTTTTTTAATTCGATCCAATTTCCACACTTTGAAATTACGCCATTAAAAAAATAGTGCCATAAAAGATAGTACTGGTGGAATAAAAGTAACCATGAACCATTTCTAGCCCACTAATACAAGAAAAGTCATGTGCGCATTAGAAATAAGTATAAACTAGAATTGACATATCGGCAGGGCAAACATAGTTCAATGGAATGGATATACCATTGAGGCATACAATTCTGATTTTAGAGGAATAATTTTGCGCTTTGCGACTGGAGCCAAAGTCCCAAATTGCAATGTCATATCCCACAAGATTTTATCTTCATTTCAGATTATGAAACTAACGCCACCATCGTTCACTGAAATAAATGTTGATTAGCTGGATCACTAGTCACGTGTTATATCCGAAACAATGGTTTTATAAATGACATATAAATAGGTCAAAATGGTGAATCACAAACAGTATTGTAATTGGGGCCCCGAGATGTGTTTGCAGCATACAATGATACAAGACTTTGAGACTCCCTCTCACAATCTCAAGTTCCAGATATCTAAGCATTTTGTATGGTTTATTTTGCACTAAACTCTTCGTTTTCTTCTGAATTTATTTTTCCTCTATTCAAAAATCAGAGAAAAGTTTCCAACAGGAATTTCTGCCTATAAATTTAATCTTCTTTACTCAACCTAAGTCAACAAAGCTTGGGGAACCTTACAATAATATATTGTTTTGAATTTGTTTTCATCCTGCGCAAGAATGTTAATGATCCCCTGATTCTATCTGTGGTAACGCCTTGTGTAGAGACACAGCGATCCCTTGCATTCTAACTATTTTGATAATGCCCGGATGAAAATTTATAACATTCATTTTGGTCTTTACACTTTTTGGGTGTCCAATACAAACCTTTCATTCACCTTTCCTGTTGAGATTTATTTTGTTGATACAGTCCTGTACAATATACGGAATGGTATTTTAGTTATTAGCTAATTAAAACAAAACGTTCCTATCACATTGTCTCCTTACTAACTTTACCGGTAATACATGCACTTGAGTGCAACATTCAAAAGTAGTGTTGTATTCCTTTTCCATGACACTACCAAGGAATAGATCTAGGTTTATATTGATTTTCAAATTTAAAACGTCAAATGACAAGGTCACTGGAGAAACATTTTGGGGAATAGACTATCGTTGCGAGAAAATGTTCAACTACGGAGCACAAGCAAGATGAAAACATTCTAATCAGTTGTTTTGTCCCATATCAAGATTTGTATTTGAAAAAAAAATCGTTGAATCTGTAACTTTTGCTCACTAGACTTCTGTCAAATAGTAAATTTATTTTTACTTCCACCTAATAAATTCAAAATTTACAATATGACGTACACTTCTCTACAAATGAGTATTTTTTCTACAAAACTAATTAACTTCATTTTAACTCTTAATTATAATTTTGTTTCTCCTCATAAGAGTCATGAAATAGATCACTGTTTATTATCTTCATATTTTCATTAAGGCAATCCTGTAAAGGGAGATTAGACGAGATAAAGATTTGACACAGTCAGCCATAGTATAGCGAACACAATATACATATGGTAAAAATAGGAAAATAATTTTTATGCGTAAGAATGTAAGAAACTGCATGTACTCAGTGGTTTTTTGTTTTATTCCATTATTTGAGAAAATATTCAAAATAGCAATACTTTTGCAATGGGCTATATGGGACTATGATTACGTTTGATACATTGTTACTTCGCCATTTTATATTCAAAGTCACGGTTTATGGCGTAAAATATCCCGTTATCCACATGTTAGTGTTTTGGATATAAAGGGTACGTAAACAAACCACGTATGGCACTCAATCTTAGTTGATGGTCTGTGTACATAAAATAAAATAGTAAATTTTCTAAACAGTATGTCGCCAATCTTATTTCAGAGCTCGCGGAATAAAGAAACAAATTGAGTGGACAAATAATTGTTAGATTGATCACCTTGTATGCTGTCAGAATTAGATACAAAACACTGGATCCGTCCGCAATTAATCTGACAGTAAACAAGTGCTTGCCTCCACTTCCGAGTCCCATTATACCTCGTGCTGCAATGCCACGCCCCTTCCGCCTTCCCGTTAACCTGTTCCGTTGGGTTCGTTTGCAGTCAGCTTTAATGCATTGTCTACTGTTTGTTGAAGCATTGATACACGATTCCAAAGAAAGCGAAATCTTTCAGCGTCAGTTCCGTGGCATCGCCCTATATTGTATTTGTTTAAACCAAAATTGCAACTGTCGCCATGTTTGTTTAGCTTGACAGGGATGGCAGTGGAGATTTCTGCAGTTTTATTTGTTTGTTCCTGATAGTTAAACGGTTAAAGTATTGGCAGACTACCCCTAGAAACTTATTATGTGAACTAAAACCAAGTTCGGTTGTTTGTTCAAACTTTCACCATGACAAAAGGGGCGAACCACCCCGGTAATCATATGATTAGTCATGTAACCCGCTGCACAATGTAGCTCTGTTACTCACAGAAGAGAAAATTTATCCGATGATCATTAAAACGAAAGTTTATCAAGTTTCCTATTGCAAGTTTACTTTGCCAACCCAAGCAAGAAACACGAAACATTGCGTAGCCTTAAAGTTTTAAGAATCCCTTTGTCAGAAATTTTAATCCTAAATTGCCCTTTTTAATAGAATCACAAAATTGTAATTTAAAAATCTTATTTAGAATTAGATATTTTATTACACATCTCCTATCTCAGAAATATTACTCTTATTTTCTCTTTTCCTAATAATCTAAAATTCTCGTTTAATTTCGTTGAATATCGCACGTTTCTATTCTTCATTTTATTTTCGCGTTTGTGGTGTTTGTGTGGGATGGTGGGGGGTTAAGGCGTGTGTGGGGGAGTTGTGCTTAATGTTTGTATTTTTATAAAAATGAAATTGTAATTAAATGAAAGAATTATTCGGATGATTTCTTTCATTTCCATAATGAAAATGAACAAATTTCCGATATAGGATGGATTCTTGTCCGCTGGCATGGTCTGTTCCTTGTCTTCCGTTTCGCCTTGAAAGTTGACCCACCGTATGATTCTCTTGGTCAACTAATCTATAGAATTATCACAAGTGGTATATCGAATTTACGTCTATTTAACACAACGCCTGCCATGCATACAAGTGGTTTCCGTTTTCGTGATCCGGAATATCTTATTCAATCAATGAATGCACACATCATATCAGTACGTTGTAGCGAAATGTATATCATAAAAAGATAAAGAAAATATAGTAAATGGTTACATTTATGTTTCAATAGCATCCTTGCATATTAATTAATCAGTATATGAGAGAAAACCGCATACGTAGATAATGAAGTTTTATTTATTTTTTTTCCCCTCATAAGATCTGATGCTCTCAAGTTTCAACCGATAAACACGATAAAATGATTATGGCTATAAATGGTGCATTATTATATTTTCGTTCTTTCAGCATCAATCATAGTTTCTGATATTTCTACTCATCCAGAGGAAATGTGTCGTAAAAATAAAAAGAGCGTAATGTATCTAATACCAGACAAATGGCGACATCCATATAATTCCAAATAGGGCGTAAACTATTCCCGGATTAATTTGCATAAATATTTGCTAAATTATTTTTCACAGGGGCCAAAATCTTTTGTACAGTTAGTTTCAAAAGCAAATTTAAAATTGCGGATTTTGAGTAGAAAAAGGGCCCAATAAAAAGTATTTAAAATGACCATGGTCCGCGCGGCATGGCGGGCCTTCGCCTGTCAGAAGTTATTCTCTCTGATGGGACAGCTGTCATGGTGCATCTGATCTTTGACCTCCCACCCATAGAGTCACGCGCTACAAAGGCCAGAGGTCAATCTGGACATATTGTATGGTCGCCACCGGTTGACCGCTGAAACGATGAGAAAGTTTAAGAAACCAATCACAAATAACTTTTGCCGGGGTATGAATACAAAAACACAGAAATTTACGATTTTTGTCGGCAATTAGGACTTATTTGGGCTTTGTTGTGTGGCTGACCATGTTGACACTGGGTCGGCTCGATCGAAACAAAATCATTGGCTTATTAGCTCCAATTGCATTTTCGTATCGTTTTGGACATCCAATTTCAATGATAATAATAGAGAAACAAGTGTCGCTGGCGAGAAAGCAGAAAAATATGTTTTATGCAGTAATTGTCCAGGGGTCATTTCTTTGCTTTTGGTCAATTTCCGGTCACCGGGTTATGTTCATTAGCACTCCAGTTTGTAGTGGTGAAATATCTTCCTTCTACTTGATACACGAACGATGGTTTAAAGTAAGCAATACTGATGTAAACTATAGATAGACCGGCAACGATTCGGAAACCAGTTGAAAATCTAAATTCAATCCGTTCCCTTTGTAAGGGTTATCTTCATTACATTTACGAAATACTTGATTTATTAAAAATATTAGAATGTAGAAAAGGGTGTATGTAAAAATAAAAACCTATAAAATTAATATCATCACAGTAAGTTTAATACATTTAATCAAAAAGCCTAAACAGCAAAACAACTGGAATACTACAAATTCATATCTGATTGAAACTAAATATTTTCTTTATCATGGTCTCCCGTTAAAAAACAATTTCCTGTGTGAAATGCTTTCTTTGAATTGTTTGTTGTTTCACATCCTATTCAAGAATTCTTCACTGAAATAGACGTCACTAGACGTAGGTGATTTGACTTATCAATATCATAACGCTTGCGGCTGTAGCAGTGAGGGTTCTCTACCGTGCCAACGCCTCTGTGACACGGCGCCCTTGTGTTTGAGGTCACACCCCCAACTGACCGATGTGTGTCCACAGAAAACTTCGATTTTTGAAATATTGGTCTAATTTACATCCTTAATACACATAATTTAAAAAGGTATTATGATCAATTGTAAATATGAAACACAAAAATAATTGTACAATAGAAATTAACTTCAATTTGGACCTTATAAGCTTGAAGGGGGGGGGGGGGGCTACAAGACATTGGTAATGTTAAACACTTTTCTTTTCTTGTGGAACAGCGTCTTACCGATGCATTTATACAAAGCTTATTTTTTAAATATATATAATTTGGTTTAGAAAGAATTTGGTTTACAAAGATATCTTGTGAAGCGATTTTTAGGAAATTGTTGCTATGTAAATGAACGCAAATGCTCATTTTGTAATTTGCAAGAAATAGAAGCGAATTTCGTTTTCTTATGATAAGCCCGGCATTTTATCCATCTAGGTGAAAAACATAGTAAATCTTATCACTATAAAAAGAAACTTCCTTTTTCAAACCGACTCAACATTATAGTGTATATAATTTTAAAACTTATTCAGAAGCTTTTTCAGAGTTTACTTTAATTCGACTAAGGGCTCACGGCGGGTGTGACCGGTCAGCAGAGGATGCTTACTCCTCCATGGCACCTGATCCTACCTTCGCTTTTGTCGGAGGTCCGTGTTGCGCTTCACTCGATTTTGGATTATGATTACGTTTGACATGATGTTAACTTCGCCTTTTTGTATTGAAACACTAATTTGTTAATTGTCATTAATGATATTTCGGTTTTGGTTACGTGAAGTTTATTTCTTTCACGGTTGAATTTTTAAATTATGCATTTTTTTATTTTTTTTTTGTCAAAAGACTTAATTTTAATTGTTTGTCGGTGGGGGATTATGTATTGCCATGCAATACTCTGAGAATGTTTACATTTTGAAGCATTTCTGGATCCTCTTCTATTTGCCTGTATTGTACAATGTACATTGTATACGTATGTGCCACTGGCTCCTTTGGTCAATAAACAAGTTCGCTACGGCGTCGGGATCGAAAATCTCGGGCTTCTTGGTTGCAAAACAAGCGCTCCCCGGGATAGGAGCGCTCTAATCGATGATAATGCATAATCATTATATCAGAATATAACGCAAATAACGACCTAGTTTATCACCAAACAACCTGCCATCAAGTCAAAATGTTGTCTGTTCACACCAATTGTTAGACCGTTCTTTGTACAGTGATTTGACTACGGATTACTCCGATTACCTGATCAAGACAATGGGCTCACGGTGGGTGGGTCCGGTCGACAGGGGATGCTTACTCCTCCTAGGCACCTGATCCCACTTCCGGTATATTTGGGATCCGTGTTTGCCCCACTCGTAATTTATTTACAATGAACATCAAAAGAATTTTGACACAAGTTCAAACATTTAGACATGCAGTCTTCTCCCAATATGATGATTAGTAATATTGCATGCCATACAAATTATATGTACAGAATAAATGCTAATAATGAAATTGACAATGTGAAATTAACAGTCTGACTTATGTACAAGTAAGTTGTAGCATACCTTAAAGTTTAACGACAACTATTTAGGATTTTATAGAAAAACGTCTACATTCGTCAAGAAAAGATTGAGTAACTTTAAACAATTCTGTTTTGTTCATCAGATAGGGAATCGCTCCCCATAGCAACAGACGCAAGTCTATAATATACAAGTTATTGAAAGCTTAAAGTTTGTTCGTAAAAACATTTTTTGTCGTTGCGTTTTTTTTGGGTTTTTTTTACAAACAAAGAATAAATGTTATACATCTTCTACCCTTCAACATGAACAATTTGGATTTTCTATATACTACGGTAAGTTATTTCTTAAAAGTATTAATTAATTAAGGCTAACTTACAGTATCAGGAATTTTCTAACTTGCATTTTGGTAAAGAATTTCGGGTGGAATATCCTGAAACATTACTTCTTATATAAGGTACAATATTTTGAGGATAAATAGGTGCTAAATTGTTATGTGTTTTGTACATAGTAACTATCTTTGTTCTTTCTCTTCTAAGGCCACATCAATCTGAAAGCTAGTTCTTCGGATTTTCAAACCATAGAGTGAGGCGGGAGAGCGAAATTATTTTACAAACATTATTTTTAATTTTGGAAATAAAATTATGAGGCGAGCAAATACAAGAAAGATAAATATTTTTTTTTTAGAATTGAATTAAGCGTAATTTCAAAAATCCAGCGTTTAAAAATAAAGATCTAAAATTATTAGATATATCCAAAGGTTCTCAACCTGTTTCTATATATAGTGAATTTCTAGAGGCAATTAATGTAAGACCTGTTGCATGTACTATTCTTGCAGCATGTAGTTGGACTTTTTCTACATCTATTTTTGTACATCCATGCAGACCATACTTCAACAGCGTATTCAAGTTGTGGTCTAATAAAAGATATATACATTTGGGACAGAATATCCTTGAAACTGATTTTAAGTAAATCAACTCGGGGGGGGGGGGGGGGTTTGGGGGCGGGGGGGGTGTATGCTTTCTATACAATGTTGTCATTGTATTCAGACCGCTCTAGTTTTGAAGACGACAGGATTCCTAAACGTCTGTGATAATAGACATATTCTAATTGGCAATTATCAAAAGATAGATTGGGATATATATTTCTAGATGAAATAAAACAGCTTTGGTTTTTTGTTTGTTTGTTGTTGGGGTTTTTTTTTGGGGGGGGGTAGTACCTATATCTTTGACCATTCATCTAATATTCCTAGGTCATGATTAAGGACTTGTTCAATATAGCTTATATTATCTGAGCAATTTTGTAATGAGTAACCGTCTGCATATATCTGCAAACTGAGATCATCTTTCTAGCAACATCATTCACATATAGCAAAAACAAAAGTGGTCCAAGAACTGATTCTTGAGGCACTCCAGCTCTAACATATCTCACAGAGGAAAATAAATTCCTGTACATAACTTTTTGTATTCTGTTACTTCAATAAATACCAAACCATTTTAAGATATGTCTGTTTATTCCGTACATTTTAAGTCTGTATATTGGGCCTTTGTGATAGACCCCGCCAAAAACTTTAGATAAATTACAGGAAACCATATTTACCATCATCAATACTTTTCACAGTAGAGTAATATGTTACTGTTAGTGATATGCTAACTCTTAATTTGTATTCAAGTTCATTTTATACAAGGTATAGAGTTTATGAGATTGATCGCTGTTCGTTATCACCTCTAAGAAAATAATTTTAAGATACATGTATTATGTCTTGTCGAAGTCTAAACGGACTTCAATATTGTGATACAATATTAAAGCTTTTCAAAAGCTTTCAACGTTTATTTTGAAAATGTTACGAATCAAGCCTGTCCTCCTAAAGGCGCATTTTGTACACAAGGTACACATTTATATGTTTATACGCATTGCCCTATCACCTGTGTATACCTATACCAATATATCTTTGCTCTGACAGAAGAAACAAAGCTACATAGTTATACATTGTTTTGTAATTTAATTATGTTTATTTCAAGTGGGTAAAATAGCAAGAACGCAAAATTATATCATTTATAGAAATTAGGGAATTATACAATATTTAATCGACTTTACTAAATATACGGTATTTTATTTACTTTCCATCCAAACTGTGTAGTATTAAGGCAAAAATTATAAAAATATTCGTTCTCATTTTATCATAAAGGCCGTGAGAAAATTTTTTAATTAAAAAGAAAATGTGAGCGACTAAGCGAGGGGGTATTTGGTACAAAATTTACTAGAATGTTTATTATTTAGTGTAATGACAATGTTTAATAGAGCAAACGAGTTATTAGCTGTATCCGAGAGGAGCTCAATTTGAGTGGGTATAGCAGCTCATTTGTCCGGAAATCATGTCCGATTGAACGTCTAGGATCAATAATGACATCTCAGGGTTCAACTTCTTATTCACTTATAGGTAGACTTTTAACATCCACTCAATTATGCCACGTTGACAATGAATATAATTATAATTCAATTACAGAACCCGCAAATGAGTCCCCTGTAACTAGTCGACAAGCTAGACCAAGAACCATATGGCTAGTCTCCAATTAAACGGAATAACAATACCCCAAATCCTCGAGAATAATTTTGTTGCAATAAAAAGACAACCCTCATAATTCGAAACATCCGAAAGTCTTTTTCCAAAGGCAATTAAGACGGCAGAATTCATATTTTGACAACGTGTAGGACCCGCGCTCTGTAATCACGATCTCCTCCCTTTTATTTGGGACTTCAATAGATTTAGCGCCCCTACTTAAACTATTGTCGTTGCGGAGATGCATTTAGAAAGAGGAATAATAAAACTAGTTTTTCAGAGGTAATTACATCTTTTTCTTCATCTTGATACTTAAATGACACATTTTATTCATAAGTAACTCGCGTCCCCCAAACACAAAGCCATGTTTACCACAGGTTGTAAACGTTTACCCGCACGGCCGTTTTTTGATTAGACGTTGTTAATGTTCATTATTAGCGATGATGTGCTATTTTCTTTTCGGGCGTCCTCTAGGTCTTTTCTTTCACATTAACACATCGTGAAGTGTGACTATGTCTTTGTTATGTTTGACGGTTACTCTTTGATGATCCAAACAACACTTCCCGGCATCTTCACACTGCCCAATAGAGGGACCTATTTTACGGCTCAGAGAAAATGGTCAGTTGTTGCCAAAATTGACAAATTAAGGCGTGCGTGGAATCCCCTTGGGTCATAACGGATCACTATATCGGCACGAGAATCACACTTCGCGCTAAAAAGATTAAGACTTCAAACAAAAGCGAACACGTCCAGCTCTATTGCCGTCCCGCTATACATAATCGATATCAAACTGCTAATTACTCGGCTTTAAGATTTTACGATTTGCCGACAGGTATTACATAACTATTCAAAGAATGTTTCAATCTTTATCAATTTACTTTATCTTCAATTTTGTGTTGTTCCTCAATTTGCGACACCTTAGGAATTTCGTTTTACAAGATAATGGACATAATGAATATCTCTATATACAAAAATTAGAATTAATTTCTGAATTTTTTTAAAGTGTTCATTTATATTTTCCGTAAAGATTTACAAGCGTAATAGAAAAAAAATTGAGAAGAAAATGAAGGATGCATTAAGGCGACGCGCACTTTTTCGAGCGGCTGTACACCTGTGAAAGAGCCTTCCAGGCAAAATTAAAAAAAAAAAAGTAGAGTATAAAAAAAAAGTGCAAAAATCTAAAGGACACATAAAATTTTTATTAAGAGGTATTATTGGAGAAAACCCCTTTTTCAAATTTGTACAGCTTTTAATTTCAAATAATGTAGAATATTTATGTAATCTGGAGAAATTTATTAAGCAAGACTTTGATATAAGATGTAGTCTCATTTGATATATATACATTTTTTCTCTCTCGTTTGTCTCTGTTCATTCGCCACATAATTAATTTCTAGCTTTTATATGATATTCTTATTGCCTTTTGGAAATAAAGAATTGAGTCTTTTAAAATTTTACATCTTGATATTACAAGAAATAAAGGCACAAAAACATAAAGCGCTTTCACCAAATAATTTCTAATTAGTATCAGAATCCCCCCCCCTCAAAATATTGTCGACTTCATAATATTCTTGTTGTCCGAGTTCATCTTCGTGTCACATCGAGGGAGAGTGACTGACTCTGCACCAAAAAGGATAATAATGAAGACCCACTACGTCTAACCTAATCTCCAAAAAGATACAGCTTTACAATTAGGACATGTATCAACTCTATGGACAAAAGAAAACATTTTACAAAACAGTATGGTTCCTTGCTACCACCAAAAAATCTAACCATAAGTTACTAATCCCCGCCAAAGGAAGACCATTGTTCAAGCAAATTGCAGTGCATAATCCTTATCAAGTAGATCTAGCATGTCGTTAGGACCAACAAGAAAGATCCTAGATTTACAATGTCCCCAGGATAGTCTGCACGTGTTCAGACACTCAAAGTGTGCCGACTCATACATGCTTATGATCTGTGTCCAAAAAGCGATCATATTGCAGACGACAAAAATATCGCGGGAATAATTACGTCCGGTCAGAAATACTTGAAAGTAACTCTCAAGGGCTGTGTCTTCTTTTCATGCCTACTCCCGGGCTCCTTCACAGGTGCGCTGCATGTGGAAATTACAATATTTCAAACATATTGTGAAAAGGAGGGGACAATTGTTCGAAATAAAACTCCCGGTCTATAAATCTGTTTTCTTTGCTATTCTAACTCCTTTTCTCTAACATTCTCGTCTTGAAAACACTTAATGCCTTTTATGTGTAGCATGCGTATGTTTACTTTTCATTTGAAGAAATTCTAAACTTGAAATGAGGACCGACGCCCCGGGCCAATCCAAATCAGACACCCGCGTGATGGGGGGAAAATTCGTAAATCTTCATGTTTCAATTACACCACAGCGCCACGGTCTTCTGTATCGTTTTTCAAAAGATTCGATGAGTTCACGAGAGGTCCTTACGTTAAATTATGATGTGATGTTGAAATTTCTCAACCAGATAAATCATTTCTTTCATATTGTTCAACAGGAAATTAAGACAGCAAATCAAACCCTGCGGTAATAGATTCGGTGCGTATGAAGAATAAATAATACCAAATAACATATTTGATGAGGTTTTCTACCCATTAGGCAGATTCATTTAAAAATCTTTTGGTTTTTAACTTCCATTACTATTTTATACTACCAAAAATATGGCAAATATATGTATATCAAGTTCAGCTTTATTACATACACATAAAAACGTAGGTAGTGTCAACAGTCTTTGGAACAGAGCAATATTGTTTTTACCACATTTCTTTTTTGCATAATTTATTTAGAAAGTTCTGAAGTCCGCAATTTCACGGACACTTAGTCCTGTATGCGTGTGCTGTAAACGTTTCGGTGACGCTGATAATGCTCGCGCATCCTTAAGCACTCGTTGAGTTTCTAATCCATTAACCCTAGTTGGTTCGGGTACAAAATGCTATTAGATCAAGTACCCCTCGCCCTGATACAACACTCAGCTGCGTTTGACTCGATGTTTGCAGGGCTTCAAAATAAATAGTTTATTGGAATTTGATAGTTTGAGCGTGGCGGAACTTGATAGTTTGTACTTGACAAGTTTTAAAAGTTAAGAAGTCGCACTTCTATTGACCAAACATAAACCGGCATAACTAGTATCCTCCTTGTTTGGTCAGTCCATTGGTTACTATGAGGACTCGTCGATTCGCTTTGTCCGTGTTATTTACTCTTCTTTTCCAAATTCGTAAATTATCCAAAGCACACGTTAAATGTTTCTAGCATAAATAAACTGTTTATTTTAAACAAAGACCCCAGGATAATCTTTAGAGCCGAGACCCGGACACCGATTGTCGTTGTGGACCTTGCCAGATAAGGATGTCATTTGATACAAGACAACTTGAATGGGAATCAGTCGTAAATTACTCGATCGAAGATTTCGTCGGAAATTTACGGGTGTCCCGTGTTGTGGGTCCGTCGTTAGCACACACCTGGGGGACGTGTCGGGATTTACCAAAATTTGCCAAGAGACTAACGGGATTTAAAATGAAATCATTCAATATTTCGCGGCGGTTCCCCCAGTACTTTATCAGTACACCCGTTCATACTACAAATGCACGAGTTTATATAGGAAACTCTGGGCATGTACATATTTTTGTATACTGCTCAACTTTATATGCACGATATACCAAAGGCAGTTACTTCCCTTTTGTCGTATATTGCATGTGCTCTGTAAAAGAAAATTCGAAGACCAAATCAAGTTTTTAACAATTTTAATAATTGTACATGTATAAAGTGATTTCATTAATAACTGAATCAGTAACAATATCATATAAAACATTCAATAGCACTTTTGAAGTACATGAAATAACGTGTAACAAATGTTCTGGAAGCGCGCATTTCTATCACAAAATGTCAAATATATATAACAGAAGTCCTGAGAAGCATTTGGTCATTGATGCTGATCACCACGGCCTCCAGAGACTATCGGAAGCTTCAGGACCGCCCTGCTTGCACTCCACAAAGGCACTTCTGTGAAGCTGAGCAAGGGGTTTGGATTTCTGCGACATGTATTCATTTGAAGAACTAGAAACTGGAAAAGAAGGAGACGTGTTGTTGGCGGGAACTTGTAATGTGAACACAGGCAGCGAGTCTGGAGAGGTCATACACTGTCTTTGGTTAATTTGTCCGACGTAAACGGCAACGGGACCGTTATACAAATTGCTAGGAATGATTTGAAACTGTCCAGAGATTTGGGCTGACTTGACGGGTGAGTTGTTGTTGCTTTCCGTTGACAACACTGGGGTAGCAATGTTCAGTAACTGTGGAGAGGAATTCTGAGATTGGGGTGAAGTTTGACGGGTGTAAGAAAATTCTGATGATTGTGGTTGAGGTGCTGTATTAGCGTTTTGCGGAATATGAACACTTAATGGTTGTAGGATGTTCACGTTTTGAGGTCGAGGTGACGTCACGCGAGACTGACGGGACGGAGTTGGCGCGTGGACACTGTCGGAGGAAGCTGTATTGTTCTGTGTCTGCATACAGGTGGAGAGATGAGAGACCAGTCGTGATTTTACATCTGGGCCCACGTTTTGTACAGTTCCTAAGTATCGAACAACTTCATTGGCGCACTCGTGGAATCCCGCTCGGAACTTGGTAACTACTGTAGGGTCGGAAGCTATGGCCGACGCTAGCTGGTTCCTTTGCAGGTTGCGAAGATGCTTCACCGTCATCTCGAGGATATCAGCTTTCTCCAGTTTAGAATATTGAGAGCTCTGTAAAATACAAATAAATGCTCCGTTATAAACTTTGCATTATCATTCAGTGTGACTGGCATTTTTGAGTTGACGACAGGCAAGAGATAAAAATAAATGTAAAGAATCATATACGAAGACAATGCGGACTCATGCCAAACATTGACGAGAGGTTAAAGATGATGAGATATTGACAGGTACAGACAAGATAGACAAATCACAATGACGAAGACTTGTGTAGGGGTTGGTATCTAAAGAGAACAGGAATTTTAACAACAAAATTTGATAAATATGGAAGGCTCGAGTCGGTACATTGTGATAGGCTATCATTTAATGTATCAGTTAAATGTCATTGTCATCGATATATCTGATAACGGATATAAAGCTGAGTAATTATGATTAACCGTTAAAGTTATGCTGAGTAATGATTAATGTGAAGAAATAATATCTACAATACAAATACTTACATCTTTTCTCATTGATTCCAGGACCAAAGACTTCAGTTGAGCTAAACAGTTATTAATTCGCGCTCGTCTTCTCTTCTCCATAATTGGCTTATTGCTCTGAAATAAATAAACGACATTAATAAATATTTATATTATACACATTAGCATCCTGCAAAAGTTATACCAATTAACGATAATCACAATATACAAACAATTCCTTACCTTTCTCAGAGAAGTCTTGTGTTCCTTAGACATAACATTATCCATCGTGTCGACCGACATCTTTAATCACTTCGTCTTACAGATTTTGTTTTCGCATTCACTGTGCTCCCTTAGAGTTTTGATTTAAAAGTGTATCGGAATTGCGGTTGACACGAGCGTTTTATACTCCGGGGCATGTGTCTGGTGTCATCTGTGTTGGAATGTATCGAACCTTTCCCACGGTGAAAATCCATAACTCTTAACCAATCAGAACGCACCGTGTCGAGGTGAAAGGTTATGGTCTCGTGCCTATCGGAATTTTATTGGTTGACTGCAGGTGGTTGAGGCACAAGGTGTATCGTTATGTCAATCAAAGTTGTTTCGTTTGTGCAGGACAGCCAGCCACGTGCCGCGGAGATTACCAAGAGTAGGTTTCAAAGTGTGGGAAAACTCCGCCTCTTTAGAGAGTTTGGAACGCTTGAGCAACTATGCAAACATGATCCACGATAAACGGTTCGGTTTCACAAAGACGTTTAAAGCTCGTCTCGCGACTCCCTTATCAGTTTCGGACTGTCTTGTGAGCGGAGGAATTTAAACCATTGTTACCAAGCCGTGGGAAAATGCCTCAAGTCAATAGAAAAAGAATGTGATTAGAATTTAAACTTTTTAAAAACGATCGCTCCACAAGGCGTTAAAGATGGCCAGCTGCTACCAGTGAAATATCTTGTCAGGCACAATCAAATAATGAAAACAAACATTTATGTACAATTTGCATACAAATTACACATATTATCGCTTGATTTACCTGCGTCTCAAACATGTTCCTTTTCAAAAGGAATAGTGCGTCGTTGAAGTGAAAGTAAACGAAGAACGCAATACACGGCATATGTGCATATAGTAAAATGGTATAGCAACAACAAAAACATTTCGGTCCTATTGGTAGCCATATATATTGATTTCTTCATGTCGCTTTTTTAATTACTGAAACTGACCAAATCTGCACGTGTGAATTCATTAATCAATTCTTTTGTTATGCCCATATTTACATTCGTACAGCACCGTCAGTAAATCAATTTACATATGTAATCAAACTCCTCTCAACAGAGATTAGTGTCGTTCAGGTCCGAAATCCGTCGCCCCCATGGACCGGCACGGACCAACAGCTTCTTAACAATTAGTAACAAGTTTATGATGTTTATTTAGCAAGATTCTGCCCGAGATTAGCAGAAAATGATTAACAAAGGCTCAAGATCATTTCTACAGACAACAGATTTTTCGTAATCCGCTGGACTCGCACCTGTACGATAGCACTTCGGACATATGGACAGTGGTCAATTTTTTTATGTGGATGTCAACCGGGCGGTATTATTTCTTCTCATTTTATGGGGAAGTGCGACCTGAAGCTCCTTTTTGCCTCCTAGGTCAAATTTCATAATCGAAATCGCCTTCAATATTCCATTTTCATATTTTTATAAATACTGAGATCGGCATTGACACGGGGTTTTTCTCACGATGTAAATCTGATAAATGGGCACATTTTTCGAATCAGCGGTTTCCAGCACACTTTCTCACGAATTCTCTCTTTTCATCCTTTCTGAGCGGCCACCTTGCGGTATAGAAAATAACACTTAGACGGGTCACGCTTCGTGGTGCTTGCCTCTTACTTGTGTAAAATAATACGTTTAGTATATATTACCCATGCCTAAGTTGGTGGGAAAGTTTGCCCCGACAATGCACCGGCGCTGTTCCGGGTATTTTTGCAACTATCAGATTCATTAACAGGAATCTGCGAAGTACACGTCAAGTTTGAGTCATTGACATTTACAGAGACTTGTCTCCTCTTATTTCCGAATTCGGGTACTTTTTATTTCTATCTTACGGCAACAAGATGGCAACATTAATTATCATATGCTTTCATTTAAAGTTAATACAATAGGTACACTTTTGAACTTTAAATGATTTAGAATTTTTAAAATTTATGTCATTGTATGAGAGTAAGCAATTGAAAATTTAATAGAAAACTGAAATAGTTAATCATCCATTCAGGAAATAAATACTTGCAAGTTTAAAACTTGTGTGGGATTCTGTACTCGCGTAAATTTTCTAACAAAATATTGTACAAATTATAAAATCATTTTTCGCAACGTGATGCTCGACTGTAGAATTAGTAATCTGTGTAACACAGCTGTAGCAGGCGTATATGTGCCGTCTTATTAGCGGTAGAGTGCGATGTGAACGCTAATTAGCGGTAGTGTATGTATCTAAGTCAATTCTAATTAGATATAGCGTACTTATATATGTGTATTCTAATTAGCGGCGGCGTGTGTATCTGTGAATTATAATTAGCGGTAGCGTGCATGTATATGGGTATGGTCTTCGGTTGTATTTGCTGCATCCTTTTCCAAATACAATGTCTTCGCCTTAGCCATACCACTATGCTCTATGAATAATATTTATGCGTCATGTATGTCATCTATAACATATATGAAATACAGTCTCTTGAATCAAGAAGAAAATGAACATATAGAATTTTATTCAGAAAACATTAGCATTAGAAAGCAATAGCTATAGGCTGATTCATTTAGAGCCATAATACAAATCAAACAACTTTGAGCCTCATGGCTTACTATCCATGTGCTTCGTTTTGTTTGTACCTATAATGAAGGGACAGCACTCGGGAAATACAACACAGTCAACCCAATGCTATAGTGTCATGGTTATTGTTATGTAAGAAAGTAAGTAAATCAGTTTACTAAAACTACCAAAGTAAATCTTAGAGTTAAAGTGAGTTATTGATTCATATTTCGTGTAATATTCGTTCCTTTTGATTTTGTTTGAATAGGTAGGCAGTGTTGTAACAAGTATTTATCTGCTTCTATATTACAAAATAAACATGTACAGATGTAATATCAAATGTATTTGAACTTATATCAAAATCATATAACAAACATCAAAACAAATTATCAATTGATTTGAGGATGTATAAGCTGCTTAAAAGGCTTGCAAAATTATGGTTATAAAAAGATGAAGATAACGAACAGTCCCGAATAAAATTTGGGTAAACACGGAACCATGCACACACTAGAGGTGAAATCGTATAAGCAGGTGACTAGGAGGAGTAAGCATCCCCTATCGACCGGTCACATCCGCTGTGAGCCCATTGCCTTCATCAGTTAAACGGAGTCAAAATCAGTGTAAAAAGAGCGCGGCCTAACAATTGGTATGAAACACGTAGTCAATATTTGACCTAATGACAAGTTGTATTGACAAAGATAATCGCTATATTAGTACAACGATCATAGAATTTGTGAAATGCTGATTGTAAACGTGTTTGTAAGTAGTCTGCCTCGATTCAAAAACTGATCATACGCAGAACAAGTTTCGAGTAACACTATATGCAGGTGATGATGGATTCGTCTATAATTTTTTGGTCTCAATCCCTGAAGTTCTGTGAACTAGCGCAGATCTGTTTGACGTTTCATAGCAATTTTTGAGCCGTTCTTTGTACACATATTTTGACAACGGATTGCTCTGTTTTGTGTGATCAATATATTGGACTCACCGCTGGTCTGACCGGTCGACAGGGGATACTTACTCCTTCTAAACACCTGATCCCGCCTCTGGTGTATAGTCAGGGGTCCGTGTCTTGTTTTGTATTCTGTTTGAGACTTATGAGATCGATCACTGTTTAATATCTTTGCGTTTTCATCTCCTTGATCTCAGATTATGAACTCATGTAGATTATCTCAATTTCATCCTAGTCTTGTGGTCCCCTACATAAGCAGCTCGCCGCTTTAAGTCTGATATATAACGAAAGCTATGAATCAATGCAAAAGATAGATGCTGGGTTTATTATTATTAATTTTTTTTTTTACATATCCTGTTTGATCATTAAGGAGATGGCTTATACAGTCTAAGTTTGCCGTTCCATCAGACTGCTGAAATATTTTATCATTTTACTAAATTGAAATACGCTATTGCTACATGAATATTGTTAAATAAGTTTTCAGAATAATCACCATTTAATAAAATAAATGATTGTTTAATATTCTATAGTGCGATTTTCGGTATAGGGTACAAATTTTCGTTGTTTTCTTTTACATCAAGTATATTAATTTTATGAGGCTATGTCAGGCTCGCATATACGAAGAAGTGGAGGGTCCGAACCCATCATCCCAGGGCAACGTAAAAAATATATACTTACCTTATGGAAACATTTCCAGATGTAAATTACTAAATGTTAGGAAATAATTTCAATTGGACTCCTAACAATGAATAGGGTGGAACCAACTTCCCGGAGGGGGGGGGGGTATATACATGCAGTTACGCTTGCCCGAACGGCAGCTCCGTCATACGAGGTTTAGCGTTAGTTGGGTAGATAATTTTGCATTGGATGGGCAGTTGATAGTGTTGTTGAAGTGCTTGGGTCGGTGATTGGCCGTGAGTAGGTCATTGTTTTGGAAGTACTTAGGTCGTTTACATTGCAGGCAGTAGGGTAAATATTATACCCATCAGTAATATGCCAATGATTTAATGATTTTAAAATCAAATATGCGTAAGAGATATCAATTTATTCGAATTGTAAAAACCCTCAAGTAATATATTGTCAGTCCGGAGTCATCATGTAAGTTAAGTTAAGCATTCCTCTTTGAAACAGTTGATTCAAACGTCCCCATCAATGAAGGTATTCGAAAAAGTATCTCAACAGACGTGTCATTTGAAGAAGTGTCAGTTATTAATTTCAAAATTATTTTTACTTCCAGTTCGTATCTTTCTGAAATCAAGGTGTGTTTAAATATAATGAAAGGAATACCGATGTCAGTCTCGTTTTATTTGTCTAATTAAACCAGTGATCTTTCATTTTGTGTCCCCAGATTCCAACGCATTCAAATCTGTCAATATTAGCATTTTATGACTTCGAATTGACTGTTGTCACATGTCAAAACGATGTCTGTTTCATCAAAACCCTCGTTCCGTGACGCGTGGCACGCGCTACACCTGATCTCTACCGGAGTTTACCTGAGAGGTAAGGACTAGCTGCGTTCCCACACTACTCTATTTTAAGATCAGATCACCGGTGTCAGCGACAGGTGGTGGGTGAGAGGGACGAGAGGGGGACAAACGGACCAAATTTCTGACGAGAGGAATTCCGATGCAGGTAACATACTTACACGCTTAAGTATGTAAACAAGCTGACATTGGAAATGGACGACGAAGAATATACTTAAACAGACCCAAAGGCAACGAGATTTCTTCAAATCATTTCAAAAAGTGGATGAAACCTCGGGGGTTATTGTATATCGGAATGCCTCTAACGTGTCATACCTATGACACGGTTCATGTGTCCTGTCAGGCTTCCAGTCACGGGTCGGCCCAGCTGAAAGCACCGCTAGCCACGATGTGTATTGTAAGCAAACGATCAACAGCACGTGCCGTTACGTGTCACCGTCATATCAACTGTATAATAGATTCCGCTTGGCTGCCATTACGACTAATAAATATTAATGCCAGATACAAATCGATCTGTTTAGCATTACAAATGGATTGGATGCATGCTTGTGTAAATTTAATCAGAATTAGACCCCTTTCTGATTTATTGATTCACCGTTATGACACCATGTCCTTTACCACATAACATTTCTGCACTTCCCATAGCCTGGGCAGTAACTAATACTGTGCCGTATTTTCAGTAACTATATTCGCCTTGCAAGCGTTCACGGTCTAAAATTACTTTTTTCCGTTTGATTAATTTTTTTCTGAATTTCTTTGCTGTAGAAATGAGATTGCCTTACAAAGAATGTAACCTGCTGTTTCTCACTCTCTTTCTTTCCAAGTAGTTTCATTATTTGATAGGGCTGTGCAATAAAACCGGTATTCCAATATGTTGTGGTTTTTTTTAAATAATAATAAATATCGTATTGCGATATATACCGGTATATCGGCGAATATGCTTGGGTTCGGAAATTAAATGAGATTCCTCACATCAAATATTATGTTTCATATGGCTGAAACATTTCTGTGATTGTTCAAAACACTTAGACATAGTTTTCTACTTGCAATAGAGCAACCAACCTTTAAGCAAGGAAGTCTATATTGTGTCTGACTACATTCAGGAAATTTTTTTTATTTTCATTAATTCTACATGGAAATCAAACTTGAAGTCAATGAAATAAGTGAAAAGATCGTTGATATTTTGAAATACATATCGCAATACATTTTAAAATATCGCAATATATCGCGATACGAAATTCCACCCGATACGCAGCCCTATTATTTGAGATTCTCATTAATAAAAATCCCTTCATTTATTAAAATATTCCATATTCTCATCGCGATTGGTTAACGACATCACAGACAAACGGAATACAGATATCATCAAATTCCAAAAGGTTAAACTTGAATTTAAAAAAAAAGAGGAAGAAATGTCATAAATATTTTATACACACACTGTACTTTTCATTCGTAAAGCTCTGTTTAATATCGTCCGGAATTGAAGCTGACAGAATGGTGAGGTTTGGCACCAAACATCTGTTGTCGATTTCCATATCATGAAATCAGTAGCTCCGGCACTATCCCCGGACACGTGTCATCACAGACAGTCCTTGTCCCCGAAACCCCCCAAAGCTTCGCCCGTCAATGACTCGCACGTGCTAAACTACATTCCCATGCATAATTGCGGAAGTTAAGATCAATAGAACGACGTCGCATTAACTCCGCGTTTATAATCAATCAGCGGCGATCATAAAATTAAATTGGTGTCACCTCCGTCTTATGGACGAATGCACGTGCTGCGGGAAATAGCGGCACATGAAATTCCGACGAACTAAGGTCGAAAAAAAATTGTGGATTGTTTCAGGCGCCATGCCGCAGTCATTTAAACGTGCATAATTTAGGACTTTGAGATGCAACTTTAAACTATAAGCCGAGTGTCCTATTATTGAGAAAAAATAATCGCCCATAATGAAAAAAAATAGAATCTTCAGTGAACTTTTTTTAATGTCATCAACAAAGATACGATCTGTAATTTTCTTTAAAATTGTGATTTTAACTGATATTAAACTCCCAAAACCTTAAAACTAAAATGACAAACGAAAGCCATCAGAATTAATTCATTAGCCGAAAACTGACGCAGACACCTGTTAAGACATAAAATTCACCTTGATGTGTATTGCCAGAAAATATACATGCAACAGATGACGACCTGCTACAGTGCTCTCATCCAATGGCGTCAATTGTTCAGACTTAAATCCACCAATTGTAATTCGGATTTTATCCAAACGAGGGAAATTCAAACGCGCCTGTGCGACAGCTGTGAATCGGAAAATCATTGACAAAGATTGACAAATACATAAATATGGTTTTTGTAATGACGTTCTTATCTCGGTGAAGGTAGTTGTGTATTGAATATGAATCCCTTTGTTCTGCAGCCATCTGCCGTTTTCATGCATTTTGGACATGGAGTCCATCTCTCAGGGTGGGGCAATATAAAATTCTCACAACTATATTTTCCAAGAGACTGAAATATCATATCCCGTCTGTTTTGGCGGGCAATTAAATCTTGACCTTTTTTCATTTCTCGTTTTTGTACAAAACATGGAAAGGTAAATTTGAGTCTGAAGGACTGCACGCCGAGTTACCTAAGACCCGTGGAAACCGGGTAACTGGAGAACCTGTGATGATTAACTCATCCGTTTTATGACACCCTGCAGTGTCCAGTTTCAGCATTTATAATCTTTGATAGTGTTACTGTTATGAAACAATTCATTATCATTTTCACACTACCTTTGAAAAGAACAAGAAACATTAATTATGCATGAATTTAAATGCTATTCTCAAAGTATGAGAAATGTTTTCTGAATGTTTACCTAAATCTACTGGTTTTGAAGACCTTGGGTTCGACATTCGACACTTCGATCATGGCCCAGAGAAACTCTACTCCAAATAAACGTTCCTGATATACTCGGAAGCGGCGACAAGTCGCTTGAACCTCTGTTATATGAAACGGTCGACATTCTGAAAAACATTAAAAGGAAAATAGCAGTTTGAAAGTAAATGAGAAAAATCTTATGAAAGTATAATGTAAATAATTGCTGAAGATGATTTAATACCCCCCAAAAATCTCGGTACGTTTGATGATGATGTCAACAAATTGATTAAATATTTTAATCTGCTGTTCCATTGTGCCTTGTCACTAGGGATGAATGAATATGGATAGCATCTGTAGAAATGATGCATTGGAACGGTCATCTTCACTAGCCAGTGGGTTCCGAATACTCAGTACCCTCGGAAACGTTATTCTCATCAGATTGAGCAAGATTTTCGTAATTGCCGCGCGGCTTCTCTACCAGAATCTGGAAATAATTGCTATCGGGAAGCGGGGAATCAGTATCCTATAAAAGTTTTTATGCTGTATGAACTACGACCAGATTGGATAGTCTATCACATTCGTGATAATTAGTTAATTACGTCGATATACATCGTTTTGTTGATCTTTTTAGTTTGATTCTGACAACACTGCAAATGTTTCATGATTTTTTCTCGTACACGTTGTCATTTGTTTGACGCATTTAGATTAGACTACAAGTTGAAATTCCCTCCGTGTATATACTACAGTATGCTTACCAAGTAACACGCCAAGGGTGAAGCGAGAATTGGAGTCTTTGATATTCCCTGGGCTGATGGAATGTATTGTTTCGGGGGGTTGGGACATTATAGCTTCATGTTCTCTCTCTCTCTCTCTCTCTCTCTCTCTCTCTCTCTCTCTCTCTCTCTCTCTCTCTCTCTCTCTCTCTCTCAATCTCAAACAGTGACGGTAATTAAGTTCCAACATTATACCAAACCTTTTTATACAGTATACATTTCAGTTAAAGGTATTAAATGTAGCAAACGTGGAAAATGATAATGGTTTAAACGGAAACAATCAATGTCATGTATATAGAGCACTGGTCGTAAAAAAAAAATATTGATTTTTTGCAATATGTTATTGAATGGGAAATTACAGGAAGAGAGAGTCTCACTCACCGGATCAGACTGCGATTCGGGAACATTTATTCTTTCGTATTTCTTGGAATCGTCATTTGTCAAGTAAAGTTGATTGTCACCAAAAAAGGACACTTTATATTTTCTAAATTTACAGTCCAGTTCTTTAAAGTATGGTTTCTTTATCATATGTAAAAACTAAATTATTTCAGAACGTAAATCAACCACAATGCGTACAGGTAAGTGGATAGCGAAAACCTGGCCTTAGCGTAGGTAAATGTTCACGTTTCACGGTCAATGATCGATTGTGTACCAAGTAACACGGATATTCGCATTACTATTGTAAAGTGGTTTAGAAAGTAAGTAACGTATGGGGATATAGCTCAGTGGTAGAGCATTCGACTGCAGATCGAGAGGTCCCCGGTTCGAACCCGGGTGTCCCCTAATTTTTTCTTTTTCTTTTCTAGTTGCACAGTATATAGAATCCGCACTTCAATAAAGGTAGGTTATTTAGTACGCTGGAAAGTTAAATATCATAATTGCAAAATCAGCAGTACAATCTTTGATTGGTGGTGTATTAATTTTGTTGTTATTGTAGGATTAATATAAATGTTTAAGTATATGGACAGAAATGTATATATAAAGCTGAGGTTATCCTCTTTACCAATTGCAAAATATAACATATTGTGTTATATATTCACTATACTGTGTACAAGCTATAACGGTATCTTGTAAAAAAAAAAAAAAATCAGCTATATCAGAGACATGTCTAGTATATGAATCGTGTCCATTTACCTTACCTACATTGCATTATATGTATTTATGTTATGAATAACTATGTTTATATGTCTGTTTATTTATATTATGTAAAATCGTTAAACCTGTGAACTGTATAGTTCTTGGTAATATTGGTAATAAACAACACAATACAAGGATTTCTGCCGTTTGTTTGTTTGTGGCCGGGTATTTTGTTGGTTTTTTTTTTTTATTTGGTTATTTATTTTTTTTTTATTTGAACTAGAAAATACACCCTTCTAATAAATCTGCAATATCTATTTTAACAGATTCTAAATGAGTATACCATTGCTGATTACTATGCCAAGCCTTTTTTCCACTAATTCTTTATAGTTATAAAATTCTACTGCGTTTCATAGTTATCGATAGGTAGGAATTTTTTTTATATTTTCTTTGTTAACTTTTTGAAGAGAGTGGTCAACAATGAAAATTTTGGCGCAAACTAGAAGGCTATTCCGAAACATCTGTTGAGCGACCAGAAACTTGACCCACTTACGGCGTAGGTGCGCGATAGAAAACGCCCCCGTAAGACAGTGAATGAAAAGATATCCTTTCGATACACCTCTGCCACTGCTGTTATCAATGCTCTCTTTCCTTTGATCTCAGGGTTAATGGAAAGCTGTTGACAATTCCAAGTATCATTTATAATCTAATGTAAAACGGCACTTATAATATCTGCCCAATTCATCGAAAATACCAACAGCAAAAAAAGAATATGATTTCGCTGAAATACAGAAATTACTCTAATTCGATATACACAACATATAGTTTAGATATTTTAGATAAATTGAAAAAATTAAGGATATTCATTTCATGTTCTTTTATGTTAATTATCTACTCCTATATTGACCTTGATGGAAACCCGTCGTCTCTCGGCACAGTTTGAAATTTATTTGATTTGCAGATAGTTTTGACATTATTAATTCTGTTAATAATACGAGGGTGTCTTTTTTATTGATTCTGACACAAGACCATTATGACAATGAAGGGGCACCTGTTCGTGTGTCATCACTTCCGGCACTTTAAAATAGGAATGGGTAGGGTACTATGGACTATGGAAATCAGCAATGTTTATCAAATATGGGAACAATCATTTTATTGCACTATTACAAGATCCCATCTGTTGACCTATAACAAAAACTTGTCAATAGTTATAGCTGAATTTCAACCCTTTATGGCCCTCTTTTATGACGGAAATATTTCTCACGTGTTTCATTCATAAAAGTCATAGTGCATTTGCCGGGATGGGGGAGATAATGAGATAAAGTCTCTGAGTATCAGTGATAACTGCGAACTCTCGATATATAGTACTTCACGCTAGTCCGAGACATCCGGCATGTAGAGGTATTACTTCCGGTCAAAGCAAAGCAGACATCTACACTTATAATGATGAATAAATTTTGCCTATAAACTCCGAAACGCTTGTTCCATAGTTACTATTGTTTCATACATGAGATGAAGTTCGTAAGATACAATGCACACGTATATTGTTACTTTTCAAACCTACTTTCGTTTTCATGAGAGTAAAACTTCGCCGGATCTTAGCTTGTGCGTTATAGTTTTTTTTATTATTATTATTATTATTTAGATGATACGATATAAAATAAATCCGTAAATTGTGTATCGATGCTTCATTTTAATCTTATAGAAGAAATGAGTTTAAATATTTTTGAATAAATTCTTTTTTTCAATCCAAGAATCAGCCGTATTGAAATTTCCAGAAGTTCCAAAGTTATTTCTTGAACCTTTGATATTGTTCCATTGGAGGTAAAGTCCGCAAGCTATAGTGACTTTTACTTAATTAGTAATTATTGTGAAATTGCTTGAAAATTTTATAAACTACCCAGAAAATAGCGAAAAGAAAGAGTAAATTCGTGGACAGGCAGGCTTTCAAAAGCGGATCTACGCAAGTGGTATGGAACCATGGGTACTGGTAAAATGAGAAACGAGAAGAAACGAAACGAAATCTGTAAAGTGAGAAACCGAAATCTATCGAAAAGAAACGAGTGAGAAATCGAAATCTAACGAAATATGTAAAGTCAGAAATCGAAATCTATCGAAAAGAAACGAAATCCGTAAAGTCAGAACAGGAACACTATACGTTTAAATCTATTTTATCAAATAATCGATAAAACTGAGGGCCATATGGTATTTTATGGACCTGGCGGTTATATCAAAAAGTATATGGTCCGAAGCATAATGCTTGAAATTGAGTAAATTATTCAAATTATTATAATTGTAGATTATGCAGATTCAGAAAAATTCATAAAATTTACTTTATATTAATATTTGCCCGAAACTCGGAACTTCAGTCCAAATACTTGAATATTGCCCAGGATGATTAACAGAGACAAATAGGGGAACAAATTGTACATGTATATTGTCCGTAGTGAGAAATCAAAATGTAACGGCCTTTAAAAGATAAAAAGTTTTGATTGAAAATTACTTGGTAAGTCTGTTACTTCGACAATGGATATTTGGAAATTGAGTAATGGAAGCCTTATTTGCAAAGTTTTAGGATATGCTAAATTTACACAGTTTACGGATTTATATACAACTCGGACCCCTCAAAACTGAGAGCATGGCTCCGGGTGTACCGGTAGAGTAAGCGTCCTTTCACCTTTCATTTGACACGATTCTCTGAGGAACATAACTTGTAAACTCGCGCTATTTTGCCGGATCCGATAAAATAGCTTATTTCATATCATTTCTTAAAGTTAATAGATTTCGATTCCTAACTTTACAGATTTCGTTTCTTTTCGATAGATTTCGATTTCTCACTTTACAGATTTCGTTTTGTTTCGTTTCTCAGTTTATCAGTACCCTAGAACCATCTAATTAAATAAAGAAATGTGGTGGTGATGGGTGTTGCAGCTATATATATGCATGTATGTACGCATGCTTAAATTTTGTTATTTCCTGCGTTTGGTTGATTGATTGATTATTTATTGTTTTACGTCCCACTCGAGATTATTTTACTCATATGGAGACGTCACCAATGCCGGTGAAGAGCTGGAAAATTTAGGCCTATGCTCGGCGCTCAGGGCCTTTGAGCAGGGAGGGATCTTTATCGTGCCACACCTGCTGTGACACGGCCTCGGTTTGTTTTTTTTTTTTTTTTTTTTTTTTCTTTTACGACACGCACGGGAATGCTGGGGACCTATTATAACCGAATGGAAAATCGTGCCTATTATGAATATAGCGTACAAAATAAAGTTAGGAGGGTAGAGATTTCGCAAGATGTTTTTTTTTTATGTACAACGATATTGGGGTAGCATCTGCCACATGATAAGAAAGATTAATAGAGAGAGAGAGAGAAAGAAACATTTACATTTGTCCAGGAAATTGATACGCTGAGATAATCTAAATACCTAAGTAAAAGTATCATTTAATCTCTACTTTCTCTTATTCGCAATTTGTGTTTAAATACATGTCTATTTCTCCCCTCCTTATCATTCACAGCCACGTTCTCGTCACGAGGGAGGTTAAGGGTCATCACAGTCCCGCAGTAAATAAGATAACACTACCGTGGGAACAGCAAGCTCTCCGCGAGACTTGAGCTGTTTTAACTCACTTTCACATCTTTCTGGAAGAAAATCTGCCCGTGTAGTGTGATAAAGTGTGTCACGAGAAAAATAGCTCTAATTAACGATACATAAGCACAGTTTGATTACCTCCACTTTGTCAGGAGGAAACAAGTGGTTCTTTATGGGAAAGGTCATATTCCCGACCTAGGTTGTTTCAAAGAAATAATTTAGTCTACTTCATAACTATTCATCAAATATTTTGTCATGAGTTGCATATAAAAATAGCATGGAATGAAATTCAATTCTTTAACAAATCTCAAAGTAATAATTTTGAGACTGAAATTAACAAAGTACTATAAGCGTTGTCGAAAGCCAAACCTCAACCATTAATAAATTATTGATTTAAAGTCTTAAAAGGATAAAACGAACGACAAATATTGAAATTTGAAATAAGCTGGCCACCTGATTGAGAACATCACCCATGTTCGTGGGAACCCAAACCGGTATCTCCGTAAAGAGCTCAGAGGATCTCAAAACATACAAGGAGATACACAGCATTATCATATAAAGCTCATCGGATTACGGTAATGTCTGTTCTAGTGGAGGGCACCATCTCTGTTCTAAATGAAGACACAACCTCCGTCTTATGGAAATTATTTTGGTCTGCCACGCGAACCTGGCAACAAGAGCAGAGGTCATCAACGTAAACGGATAACAGATCAGACAAACAGGTCATGAAAAGAAAAAAAACGGCATGTCTTGTAGGTCTCTAGACAGCAGTTTGGGTTGCAGGGATTAGGGGGATATTGAACTGCCTCCGTTTTAACTTGTATGTGTACGGTGATATTGTACTGCAGACATCAAGTGTCCGTAACATGTCGCTCATCATGACTGAGTTTGATCCCCAAATTTACTTTTCTTGGTCCCCAAAACCTGTCAGCATTTGAAAAGAGATATGGATTTATATCTTCGAGGATAAAAAAACATAAATGGCGCCAAAAGGTTAATTTCACCCAATTCCGCAAATATATGATGTCAATTGGTCAAAGGGCGCACATGCTGTGTTGTGTGGACAGTGGTCAGTGATAGCATAAAAAACACCACTGATCACAGCATTTCTAGAAAACAATAAAATATTAAAACACCATAAGTGACATATTTATGATTTATGGCAGTGTCTACGGATAAACAAGATGCGCAAGATAGCAGGAAGACTGATTTTTACGATTTATTTAATGTTGATTGGGGGAATTTGCTTTATTTAGGATCAGCATGATGGACCACAAATGGACACGGTCGCGGTGTCCACTGACTTCATCAGTCGTCAATCTCGCTGGATTCTCACAACATCAAAAAATTGTCCCTGGTCGCGGCGACTTGTTCCTGCCAGGCAACCATTAAAATACTACCAGCTTGTCAGTTTGACCCATTAAGATGTTATAGAAAGGTCCGATTGTATCAAAATATTCAAATTTTCACCTGGGTCATGTTCACTGTCACTTGAGCCGAAAAAAATGTACTTATCAATTTTTTTTATATTACTGATAAAACAGATCCGCAGGGTGTAAGACTTCGGGCACTCTGATGTAGAGAGACTTTTGCATTTTCTACATTTTTACTTCGTGCCATCCATGACTTACTAAATTATTAGAGAGGTATCCATGCCGAGTCCCCCTTTCCTATATCTATGACAAATATCCGTATATTCAGGACATTAAAAGCAGGTGCTGGGTGTAAATATATTTGTTTCCGACCAATGCTCATTCGTTTTATTATGTGCGTGATCTAAAATCATCAAACTCTCTGCAGATTTAATGAAAGTTAAATATGGTGGAATAATAATGCATAAGCCCGTTAAAGCATACGACAAGACCAGTAGTGTCCACTGATCGCCGACAGAGACGAAGAATCAGGAACTGGACATCTAAAGGCCCCTGCGGCCTCTCATCTTCCACCGTCTGTCGGAAATATACGACAGAAATCAAACAATTGTTAGTCGTCTTGAAAATGATCCACTTTTACCGAGGTTATGTGCACCAGATGACTCGAGAGTGCAGTTTTTTGATACGCGGTTTCGTTTACATACATATCNTGTGCACCAGATGACTCGAGAGTGCAGTTTTGTCTGCAATGAATTTGATACGCGGTTTCGTTTACATACATATAACTACTTACGTAAGAAATTCTTCTAAAACTGAGATACCACCGACCTTGCAAATAAAGTTGCATTGTCATTCACGGAATGTCTCTGTTTTGAGAGAAGAGGAACATAAAGGCTGGTTAATTACTAAAAGTCTAGATAATTACTGTGGTCATTAGTACACTGGAAGAACTGACATCACGTGTCACTGTCCTCGACCATAAATATTTATGGAAACCATTAACAATACGTAAACTTAATTAGGAGTTTGGTGGATAATTAAAGGTAGATATCAGACGGTGTTGATGGAAACTTGGCTGATAAAGAAATCGTTATGGGGTATAGATAGCCGAAATACGATTAGATGGTCATTATAACAATACACATTATGGATGACATGATAACGTCGGATGCAGACGATCGTCGTCATGACAAATGACACGGAAGCTTTCCCAACGAAAGACAAACTATTACGTGAATTACTTGATTTCGTACACGGTTTTGAAAGTTCAGAGTTTTTTTAAGAGACTATTTATCAATGTGGTTAGAATTGACCATCAAAATTAATGTAAAATTTTAACCAGAAGTCATCGGTCATAAAAATTCTACTGATCCCCGCTGTTTGCAATGAGTTTATTTTGACCATTCTACGAGATTTTATTACATTTTTATGTGCAGCTCCCCTCATGCCGCACAATAAATTAATTTAGCTTAAAGAAAAAAACAGTTGCGGTGTCACGATTTGAAACTAACGGGAAGCATTGATTTAACTTCACTGCATGTTAGCTTTAAAATTTCAACTTTTACCTCGGAATAAATCACGCATCAGACCGTTGGGCCGAAATGAGATCGGACTAGGCATTTATCATTCATATAACTAACAAGACATTTTCGATGAGCAATAAAAACTGTGCTATTCATTGAACGACAGTGACGTATTGGGTGCCAAGGCATCGTGGTGAAATAGAATATCACCCAACAAATAGCCTTGGACGATTCAATTAACACAGGTGAAAGGAATGGATTCGACATAGTTTTCATAAGTTGAATTGCATGTATCTACAAATTATATGTGGTATAGTTATAAACCACGCAATGCATAAATGAATCTTCACAGATACTGTACGTCTATTCTTAACAGCTTGAAATCCCGACGGAAATGAGTTTACTTAATAGAATATAAGAAATAATTTCATTTTTCAAAATGCAAAAATGGCAAGAACTACATTGCTCATGAAGTGCTAAAGCGCTTCATGCAGTATGAAGCACAATTCATGAGGTATGGTGTATTAAGAGTCGTATTTCAAACCACCACTTGGGAATATTCGGAAACATTCTAATTAAATTTATTCACACATAGGCCTATTTATTTTTGCCAATGTTGTTGTCTTTGATATGTATACAAATTGTAATGTTAGTCATGCATTTCCTCGATATGTGATGCGACTTGGAATAACGATGAACATTGATAACTATAGTATGTCTAGGACTTCCGAAAATGTATAATAATTTTGAAATCTGATTAAATCAGATAAAATTTGTTGGTACTAGTTTTGCTTCAAACGGTAAAAATTAAAAATTGCAAATAATGTAACTATTTAGAAATCGGTCAAAGTTTTGTAAGTACTGGTCGTGTTTTTCATAAAAATGGTTTAAGACAAGTAATAGTGATGTAAAACGGGACCTTAGTGTAAGTATTTTAAACAATGATTCAAGAAATGTACTTTAGAAACCGGTCTAAAACAGGCAACGAAGGAATGTCAGCGATATGCATATTATTCCACCACTCCCGCAAATCGATACGCCCATAGCATTTTCTAACAAATTTTCATGTGTAACGGCCGAGCAAAGACGTTCCTTGTCCAACGTAACACGTGTTTCAAGCGGGATAACTCTATTTGAAAACCACAGCAAAGTTTTCCCGCGTTGTCAGTGTACGTTTCACGCCTGATTGGTGTGAGAATGTTGCTGTTTGCGGTACACACTGCGGCTAGACGACTTTCGTAACAGACATTAATAGCCTCACGTCGCATGTCCATACGCCTGCCTGCATGTCCTGGTAGGTGACAGTGAAGTAATTAGTGGACAGCATGGCCAGACAACGTGTGGCTGGACAAAAAATACACATGGCCACTTGGTGCGTTAACGTGGAGAGAGTGACACACAGACAAGATGGATTTATTACAAGTATATGTATTTTTTGGAGTATTTTATAATGCTCAAGTATACATTTCTCAATAATTATTTTGTTATATTCTTTTGAAATCAAAATGTAACAGCGGCACATGAAAATTAGCGGAAACTAGGTCTCCTTGCCATTTGGTCGTCGATACAAAAATCGGTCTTTTNTCCTTGCCATTTGGTCGTCGATACAAAAATCTGCCTTTTATCTACCACTGTTTAAAGACATACTCTGCCACTGTTTAAAGACANAAAGACATACTCTACCACTGTTTAAAGACATTCTCTACCACTGTTTAAAGACATTATTATGGGTCAAAATACTTTATTACAACATTTTTATAAATAATCAATTATGCGCTATGTTTGTACTTATATTTCAAAATATAAAAGTGACTTATAGGTCAAATGGGCCGGGTGCAACTGATGTAAAATCAAATACTGTATATTATTATGTTCTACTTAAATGCACTTGACATTATAATAAACGATTTACTTACTTTAAAAGTCCAACTGAGGAAGGAAATATTGCCGCTGCAGAATTTCCTTAATCCTTGTCTTGGGTGATTTTATCTGAATATAGTTGTACATAGGTTATAGTGTTACAGCAGTTAACAGCATAGGAAGAGAGGATGCACCCGTATCACGCATTTAGTCCCCTTCGCCCCNGGAATGGTAGCTATCAAGAAGTTAAAAATTTAAAAATTATTGGTACACCATATTCTTTAT
>CAJDSM010023285.1:2559-13253 GCA_903981925.1 Ostrea lurida
AAGGAATAGTTTAGCTTCGTCTAAACCGAGCAATGTTACATGTACCATAAGATTATATTGGTATAATTGTGCATACCATAACGGTAGAGTAGTTGCTGACACGTCGCTCAGTATAAAAAAAGTGTCACTCTGCGGAGCCTAGAAGATGCACAGACTAAGAGAATGGCTGATGTCCCTCGGAGTATGTGTAAAGGCAAAGACAACGAACAGTGATCAATCTCGCAAGTCCCAAACAGAATACAAAAACAAGAGTTGTGCAAACACGGACCCCTGGGCACACCAGAAGTAGGGTCAGGTGTCTAGGAGGAATAATTAAGCATCCCCTGTTGACCGGTCACACCCGGCCCGTGAGGACAATTAAGTCATTGATCTGGTCAAACGAAACAAATCCGTAGTCAATCAGTGTTGTGAAAAACGCTTAAACAATGGCTATGAAACACATCAGACAGCATTTGACTCAATGGTAGGTCATACGGTATAAATTGTTATAATGACCATAGAATTACGAAATGCTGCCTTTAAACGTGACTGTTGAAAACCCTGCAACAACAACTTGTCTGTAAGTCGCTGCCTCGATTCACAAAACTTATCATACGCAGAAACAGCTCTTGCGTATCGATAAGTTGAGAGACATTCACACCATATGCAGGGTGATGATGGATATTGCTACAATATAAAGGGAAGTTGACGATGGAGAAGCTGAAATCGTCCCGTGTTCATAAAGTTGAGTAGTTAGTTTGCCGTTAATGTCAATGTTCAATAAATATCCAAGTACCGAAGAGCAGACATCCTCGAGATATAAAAAAAAGTTTAGTCGTCAGATATAGTCAGCTTTGGTACAGAAGCGAAAATTTATGAACATGTTTGCCAGATATTTTTGATAATTCCTTTACGGATCTCATGTGCTCCATTTCCAAATGTTCTGTAAAAAGTCATAAAACTTGTGATATAATGGTTACTAGGAATTCATTTATTAGTAATCTTAGTAAACGTTGTCTACGCAATTGAGTGTAACGTATGTGGATTAGAGTTCAAATAAATAATGGTGGTAGCCGATGTCTCTATAAACATTTCAGTTCCGCAGATCATTGCATCTTATCCATGAGAATAAAATTACCATCATACAAACAATCCAAATTTGAGTACCCCTTTTCGAAGACAACGAGATCATTTGATCAAGACCCTGAGCACTGCATTTCTATATGGATGCAACAACGTATATGACTAGTTCACACGGAAGTAATGTGATGGAACTTTTTCCAAATACATGAAGACGAAAACGCAGTCATGAACATCATTCATATAAAAGACATACACGATGTCACTCTTCATTCACTTTCTCTTTACGTCAACCAACAATTAGGTGTACATCATATTCGCACAATACTTTACTCTGTTCCATTAAGAGTTTTGAATACGTTATTAGAAGGTGCCAAACTTGGATTCGTCAACACCATTCTGTAGACTGAATTCTATGATTATGGATCACAGGCTCTTCAAACCACCGCGAATAACGAACGGTATTCCTTCACAATATTGCCGTTACTGAGTTCCTTAAACTCAAATTTACTAACAAAGGAATAGATACAAAAAGGCGAAGTTAACATTGTGTCAAACGTAATCATAATCCAAAAAACATATACAAAATCGAGTGTAGGGCAACACGGACCTCCGACAAAAGCGAAGGTAGGATCAGGTGCCATGGAGGAGTAAGCATCCTCTGCTGACCGGTCACACCCGCCGTGAGCCCTATAAGCAACATTCTTCGTCATAAAAAAAGTTCTGTCGTGTATTCCAGCATATTTCAAATTCAAGTCTACATCCTGGATCTCTAGATATACTTCCAATACTGTATCCAAACTTTTTGTAAAATTACAAACTCTATAGTGCATAGATAATGACCATCCTATACTTAATCCATGCATCTATGTGTTCTTGTTCGTTGTCTTATCTAACTATAGTCCAGCTGGACATGTCATAACTGGTGATGATAATATAGTTGACAATGAGGACACATACTTTAGAAGGTTCTAAATTGAGAGAACCTCGGTCATTCAATTGGTGACAGAACTTCATCTTCATTAAGAATTCTGTCGAAAATTATCCCAAACGATGGTCCAAATATAAAAAAGAAATTTATGTCTAGTTAGAATGGATAAAAGGAATATTAAAACCCAGTATCAGATCTCACCTCATCTCATTCTCCTGACGGCGAAGGCCGTAGAAGAGACATGAGGGACGACCTGTGTGCCAGGGAGTGCCAACCAGTTCGGTCCCCTGTCTTCCTAATCAAGGTGGGACTGTCCATTCGCGTCCAGTCTTTGATGTTATCCATCCAGCTCTTTGCTTGTCTTCGGCGTCTCCGGCCACCCTCCAGGGTTCCTTGTAATACTGTCTTGGGTAGGGTATTGTGGTGGGTCACATGGCCGAACCACGACAGCTTCCTCCTTTTCACGATCGTTAGGAGGAGTTTCACCAAACCCCTTCATTTGTTTCCCACAAAAATATTGATAGCTGTGAAAAAGAAACTTCAGGCGTATTGTGCAACAACATATGTTAGGAGTAGTATAAATAAAATGCAAGTTCTGAAAAATTCTAAAGAACTTCTAGTATGAAATTCCAGAACTTTTTTCAATCTTACAACATCAAAACATGACTTTTCAACTCTTTACACGGCCAATCCTCACGATAAATTACAGACTATATATATTTTTTTACATTATAGACAGTTACTTCGATTCTCTAACAACAAAAAATAAAAGGGAAATATTCATATCTACGTAGTGATCATTCATTCAAAAAATAACTTAATTAAGGAATTTGGCGGCTGAGCTTTTGAGCACAAATGCGCACAACTGCGCAGGACGCTTTAACTAAGTATTTACTGGTTCAATACTGACCCCATTGGTGCATGTATATATGTGTATCTACAACTGAACCCTGTCCAGTTGAAAAATTTCGTGTCAATTCAGATTTTGAAAGGGTTTGGTAGGGAATATATTTTGTGGCGGAAGGATTGTTTTATCAAAAAGTTCTAAATCTTATTTATTTAAAGTTTATGATCATGACATTCTGTGATATTTTTACCTGAATAAATGAAATGAAATATGCATGATTTTACAGTTTCTATTTCATCCAGTATACCTTCTATTTTACACCCCTATTCGTATATTAGTTTCAAAATTTACGATACAAGTAGCTGAGACTTGGAACTAGTTCATATATTGTTATTTATTAATTTTGTTGAGGTATTTTTCCAAACAAAATACCTTTTCTTTTTTTTTTTTTAAAAGTTTAAGTCAATATACTCGAAATTCTGTGCAAAAATTCACTATTTTGGCCAATAATTTAAACGTTTGATCAAAATTCTCTACTTTTTGTAGTTCTATTTTAAATTTTAATTTACATAAATGTTACGTGAATTTTTAGAAATTGACATCACTCCTAATATGGTTTTTTTAACACTGAAATTCGATATCATGAGTTTTTCCATATATCAAGTGCAGAAAGGTTATTGTTTATTACCATTACAAGTATTAAATCTTTCTTTATATCTGTATTGTAAGAAGACATTACTATGTATCTATTTCGTGTAATTATTGATTTATATTCCTTATGTTTTGTTTACACCAACAGACGAATGGAGTATAAATTAATAAATCTGGAGTAAATTTTAAGTGCAAAATGTCATGTTCAAAACGTTGTAGCTCGAAAACAAGCATGATAACCCCATTTTTTTCTTTTTAATTTCCCGATTCTCCTTCAATATAGAAATCAAAAATAGACTTCCCAATAAATTGACATAACTCTAAATGTCACCCTTGAACCTCTTTAAACACCACTCTGATTCTACGCAAAAGTACTCTGAAGTTGATATTAAAGCAATGATGGAGTTCCTCATCGACAATATCTCTGTAGTGTTTGGTGATCCTTCTATTGACACGAATTGTACTCCTTTGTTAGCTGACCTGTTCCAGGCAGAATTTATTCAAAACCTTTTACATGAGAAAAAAAAATCTCTAGCGGTGGCCTTTAATTCGACATTTTGATATATTATCACATACGGTGCACCAAAATTAGTATCACATATTTTCATTGACGTTTTATCTATTAAGAATTTTTATTCATATGTCGATTCGATATATCCCAATGAACTAGAAACAAAGGGCAACAGAGTTACCCACATCTGCTTCGTATTTGGATATTTTATTGAACATAGACATGAAAGGCAAACTAACAACTCAACTTTATGACAAACAGGACCATTTCAGCTTATCCATCGTAAACTTTCCACATTTCTGTAGCAACATTCCATCATCACCTGCATATGATGTTATGTCTCTCAACTTATTCGAAACGCAAGATGTTGTTCTGCTTATGATCAGTTTTTGAATCGAGACAGGCTACTTACAAACAAGTTGTTGCAACGCTTTCAACAGTTACATTAAAGCCTGCATTTCGTTATAACGATCTAGTTTGCCATTACAACCTGCCATTGTGTCAAATGCTGTCTGACGTGTTTAATAGCAACTGATAAGCCTTTCTTTACGACTACACGGATTTTGACTACGGATTACTCCATATACCTGATCAAGACAATGGGCTCACGGAGGGTGTGACCGGTTGACAGGGGATGCATACTCCTCCTAGGCACCTGATCCCACCTCTGGTGTATCCAGGGCTCCGTTTTTGTCCATCTCTTATTTTGTATTCTGTTTGGGACTTAAGAGATTGACCACTGTTCGTTATATTCGCATTAATTTCCATGTATATAGTATTACAACTTATAAAACAAATAACATTTGGATGGGGAATAATGATGTCATTTTTCTCTTTCGCAACATATAGTTTTATAATCAAATACTATGTGTATTTTGTACGATCCTCGTGAATTTACGATAAACATTTTAATTCACGGTGGGGGGTTTCACACCGTTTTAAACAAATTTTGCAATCGAAGTGATGAAATACCTTGATATGATATCTGATTGTTACAAAGAATAGATATTCCATTCATCAGTATTATTATTTTGATATTGCGGTATTCACCTGTCATATATTAGTGTGTCGATAATGTGTGTCGTTTAATATATCCTTGCCATGCAATTTCAAGTGGATAAGAGAAAATATGATTCTAAAGAAACTGCATATTTTTTTTCCGAATTGGTTTTGTTAAAGGTGTTTAATATTGTACATGTGTTTGTGCATGGATTGTATGGGCCAGCATTAACGAGTGTTTCACGATACTATAGCATCATTGTATCCGTATCTTCTTTGGCATCGTGCGAAATTATCGTGAGGACAAAATTTATTCCTGATTTATATACACAACAGACGACCGATGCCGACTTCGATCAGATAATAACATTTACATGTCTGCAACTTCCTGCCTTTACATAGAGAGTACATTTAGAAACATCATGAAATCTTATTTTGGTTGAATTGGATGCAATTGAACGCATCTTATAATGACCGAACTTTTCAAACTTAAATGCAAAACTCCATCAAATTCATTAAAACTTGATTCGATCTCGAGTGTCCTCCCGCCAAAGACATTGCAGACGATGGTAGAGCGTGGCGCGAGCCTGACCTTGGGACAGCGTAAAGACTGTGCTCTGGACCTTTGCGACGACTTAAAAGCTTTTGGGGGAAATTCGTTACAGATATCATTTAAATCGCGCTTTTTAAACCGGTAAACGATGTTAAATTTCCCTGTAATAATAGCCCTTTGTTGAACTTGTAAAGTCATAATTTTTATTAAAAATCAAAGTGAATCATAATAACACACCCGGGATCGACGAGGGTTTTTATAAAGATTGATGTCGCTCACCGCTTTGTACTTTTTGTCATACACTCCGTGGAAAATATACACCTTTTAATAATGTTAGTCACTAAATAAGGTACGTGAAATTGATCTGTTTTAATGAGTTAAACTCTGTGACTCAGAATCTCGCCGGATATGATCCGGTCTCTGTTAGCACAAACACACGATATCCATTTTGATAACGTTTGGTTGTAATTACAGTCTAATTACAGTCTACCAAATAGTAATACAATGTACATGAATAGATACACTTTGCAGCATACAATACTTATATAATTATCTTATCGGTTCTGAATTATAACTCATTTTGTACATATATCATGGTTATACCGTGTACCACATGGTAGTTTGTTTTAAAAGATGTCACCAGTTTTCGGTGGAGTGCTACTGGTTTTAGCCTATGCATGACGATCAAGTCCGAAACAAATGCCCTTGTGCTTCCCGTTTTTACTGACTTGTAATACAGGACGTTTGACGAACCAGTGTTAACGGTATACATGTATATGTTGGATTCTAGCAAAGACATATATAATCTCTGACTATGAATAAAATGGAACAAAAAGACTCTATTAAATATTCCTACATAAAAAATACAGTTGTAGCAATGTAAATAGCTTCAATATTTGAACACTTTCGAAACGAGCCGAGTGTTGACCACATTAGCATATTATACCACGTGACTGTTTTATTAGCATATCACGTACTATCTGATTCTCTCCAGCAATTCTTGGACCAATGCAAATCCAACTACCTTTATTATTTTACACACGATTTTGCACCATGAATTTGGTATGATAGGCTCTTATTCCTATATTTGCCAACGCCATTGTTTACTTTCCGGCCATATGTAAAGAAGGCGCGCGCAATGGATACATCAACCGAAGATGTTAGATTAACCAAGAAAAAGGGCAAATTTCAACCGATTCTTTCATCTAAGGTGAAATTAAATCGTTTAAATTGCATAAGTTATCCCATATTGCCATTTCAAATACTTGAAAATAACTACATTAGCTTGAAAACAAACAAACAAAATTATATGATAGATTTGACACGGTGTCGGGATCAACAATCTCTATTTTTAAAAGCCGGATATATATAATAGCTATATACTATACTGGTCAAACTTTCTAACTCCCCACTTTTATTTCTCAAAGGTTTGAAATATACTTCAGAATTTATGATCAATGGACATTCATATTGTTTGCTTTTAACAAGGCCAAACCAATTGCAATCGAATTTGTAATTACTCGAGCGTGGCCGTTATTTTTGAAAAGCAAGATGAGCGATTTCGAGATGTTTTCCGGGGTTTTCTCTTGAAAGTTTAATATCCAAATGTTCTCTAGAGTTAGTTATATTTAAAAAAAAAGAAGAAAAAAAAGACACATATTTACACAAGAACGCGCAAGAGCCGTTGGCATGGTCCAAGCTGGGCGAAGTTTGTTTTCTTTTGCTATATTTGTTGTTTGTGCTTACAAACATGGATACCAAGTCTCAAATTCTCAATTTTATTTGTTTACAAATTAACGGACGTAAGTTGAATTTATGAAAGGTTGCTAAAGATCACAACAGAGACCACAAAACTACCTAGTCTATAGAACCGGAAGTGTAGACGAATTGCCTCGACGGCCAAAACATCGTGCAACTTAAATAAAACTAGATTCGGTGAAAGCATTTTCTGTTTCTTTTTATTCTTTATACTAATCAAACCTTACAATAAAAAAAAATTGAATACAAAAACAGTGCAATTCGCAATGTTTGCTTGGATGTTAGAAATTTTTATTAGTATAGTACATGTATCACTAGTTCTTTTGTCGACTTGCACGATTTTGGCGCTGGGGCATCGAGAATCAAACCAAGAACGCTCTTACCGCTATCAGTGTTTTGCAACCGATGTGAAACACGTAATGACATATACTACAATGTATTGCAACTGGTGTGAAGCTATAATATACTAAAACCAGACTTGGTATCGTGCACGCTATTTACCAGACTTGGTATCGGTGCACGCTATTTACCCAGACTTGGTATCGTGCACGCTATTTACCAGACTTGGTATCGTGCACGCTATTAGCGGAAAACTAGATTTCGTCGATTTAGGCATTGGTTTTGTAATTCATCATTAACTACATTTCGACCAAAGGTACTAAAAGAATACAGTGCGAAATATAACGATTGATTATGAATACTCTGTCATGCAGCTGCAGTCTGTTAATTATAATTACTGTATATTTTGTACACCGTGAGACATAACAAAGTACATTGAATATTATTTTAGGCTTCACCGCTGATGAGAAATTATTTTTTTTGGAAAGTTTCACATACGGTGCATCAAAATTAGTATCAAATATTTTCATTTACAAAAAGTTCAGTATATATATATGATGATTTGATTTTGAAATATCTTTATCTATTCAACGAGTTGAAATGGCACATATGTTCACAAGGTTTTGTTGAGCGAAGATATACACAATTTCAACTAAGTACTAGTATTTGGGTAAAGGAATTAGAATAGATGTTCTATTCATCGCTTCTTCCAACATTAACAAATTAACGTCACTCAATGTCACGATGTGCATTCATTTGCGCTCTACAACCGGAAGCTCAGTTTATCCAATTTTGGTACATGTCACACGATAATGCACCTTATACTACCATGGTAAATGTACTGTGAAAATTTTGTTTGAAAAAAAAAATTAAAAGGGGGGGGGGGGCTTTGTAAGCACGCTTTCTAGTACTACGTGTCACCCAGCACCCAAAAAAGAAGGTGGAATGCACCCTTGCACTCATAAAGCTCTCATAGTAAGGTAAAGTCAATACCGGGGCATCCTTGGAAATCGTCTTCTATAAAATCTGGAATTCAACATTGTATCTGTTGAAATCAGGCGAATTTTAATTGATTTTACATCGAATAACTTTCTTTTGAATTTACATTTCACTCCAAATATGACTTTTCTACCTAGTGCTAGCGGGGGATCAGTATTAATTTTATAGCAATTCTCCCCAGGAGCAGCCAAGCCTCAGTTCCCCTCATTAGGCTTAATGAATACCGGATAATCCGGCTCCATCCTGGGATTTCAATCTTTACATAGCCAAACACACCTAATTTATTTTCTTTTGTCGATATGTGACAAAATGGAAATATTAGCCGAGGGAAGCCTAAGAAACTCTCCGCCAAATTTCACAATGCGCTGGTTCTCAATACAACTTTGGTTAGGCCAGTTGCATCATTATTGGAATTGGATATGCTGACAGGGCGAGAGATCCAACATTGTTCTGTTGTTGTTTTACCCATAAAACGGATTTAAAGTGGAAATTGTCAGTGAGCGTAACCCGGATCATAATATTAAAGGACCGATGATACATAGCAAAATAAATATTTACTTTTAAAGAGCTCAAAGTATTCTGGACATTGTACATGAAAATCTCTTCACAAGTGGATGGACTCGAAGTGAAATTACTTGTTCACCCAGCCTGTTTCAAGATCTTTTGATTAATATCCAAAAGAAACATTTTAAAACATGTGCGTAAAAGTTTTGTTTGGGTTTTTTCTTGGGGGTGGGGGTGGGTGTTGTCGTTGGTTTTTGTTTTTTGTGTTTTTTTTTTTTTTTTTTTTTTTTTTTTTTTTTTTTTTTTTTTTTTTTTTTTTTTTTGTTTTTGGTTTTTTTGGGGTTTTTTGTGTGTTTTTTTTTTTTTTTTGGTTTTTTTTTTAATTTGTTTATTTTTTTTCTTTTTTGCAATACATTGAAAAGTGTATTTAAAAACTGTATACAATATACCACGCGAACTTGATTTGTAAAGAACAGCTCTGTGATTGAACAAATATATAAATTAGAAACTAGATATAGAAATGAGTATTAGATGTAAAAGAGTGTTTGGTTTCAATATTCCATAATAAGGTTACAATAGAATATTATATGGCTGAACTCGCATCACTCCGATTGTCCCCATCTTAATAAATTATACCACGTTATCTGTTCTAGAGTTACTGCTCCTGGCCAAGAAATTGAGACGTTTTCAATTTGTGCTCGGCATTATGGATAATGGATTTAAATCCACATCCTCGCTTTGATACTTTGATGAATCCACAATAAACATCGGGATCAAAGTTTGATTCACAAAGCGTCATTACCTTCTGTCCATCTCGCGTCACACCGAGTGCGGGATTCTGACAAACCAACAAAGTCTCTGGAATTCCGTCCATTATCTCACCTGTCCAATTCATGAAAATACCTCGACAGCCTCCTCCCTGATCGGTGTAGAAAGACTAAAAAAAAAATCTTAATTAAGTTCAGAAGAGTATGAGAAGTTTATGCCGAGAGTGGAATTAGAATTAACGAATGTATTGAAATGGAAAAAAAAAATGTATGAAAATGCAGAGACATATGTCTCTGGAAAATGGTTACATTTCATAGGAAGGGATGCTGTAATTAAATGTAATTAAAATCTATATCTTAAACATCCGTCTCATTTATATACATATACTAAGGTGAATTGGGGTTTAACAATAATTAAAGCGATCATTTTTTCTGCGAAAGGTCCCATTGTTTGTGTAATTTTATGACGTCAAATGTCTCTAGTTTCTGTAGTGTGATCATTATATACTTATACTTCCTACTTTACACAACATCGACTATTTATACACTGCTGAAACCGAAACAACGTGTTTCCTTCTTTAAACACGGAAAGTGTTAACTCCTCAACATTATGATAGGTCTATTGAAAACTGAAAAGCAATTTCCCTCAATTAGAAATACATTATCTTTCGATCATGCAAAGGTCAAATACAGAATTATACTTTTTTTTTCTCAGAACACAATATTCAAGCAGTATATGGTTTACAAACCCGGGGGGTCTCAACCTATACTTTTGG
>CAJDSM010023286.1:1023-31039 GCA_903981925.1 Ostrea lurida
GGGGGGGGGGGGGGGGGCTTACTCTATAGTGAGAAAACTAGGGGGAAGACTCACTCTATCTAGAGCCAGACTTCCGAGAGGAATTGTTTATTTTGATCAATCCGAGAGCTCAGTGCATGGTTAAAGCGTCGGTCTAGCGAACCGCAGAATCCGAGTGCAAATCCGTCAGAGAATTTTATTCAGAATTACTGAAAATCATGTTTTTTCATAACCAAAATTGCATATTTTCTACCTTTTTGACATGTAAATATTGCGCTTACGGTCGTAGATGTAATTCTGTTTTGCTCCCATTATCGGAGATTCGGGGTTACATGTATATAATATAGTTTTTGATCTCTCGTCTATTTGTTTGCCTGTTTATCCGCAAAAACTTTAAACTTGACCATAACATTTGCATAAATGTTGACAGGGTTTTCATAGTGTGTATTTCTTGAGACAAAACCTTTTATTTGGCACCAAAATAGTTGCCTTCGTGACCTTCACCTTGCCTACTCTTGAATAACCTTGGTCATAACTTTTGAATGATTAGTAATTTGGCTTTCATATTTTACACGTGTATTCCTATGTGTGACAAGACTTTCCTTGGATACCATAGTTACATTGCTGCCATTCTACGTAGACATCATCTCGCGATCGAGAATCAAACCATAGCCTCACGGTTGTGGAACGAGCTCCCTAACCAATAGGTCACAAAGTAGCAATCGAAAATGTAGAACTGAAATCACACTTGTATCTCATGCTTCTATATAACATAAGATTTTATGAAATCCGATCTCATTGTGATTGAGTAAGAATAATACATTAATGATAAATATTGACATTATAGAGAGGGCTTACAAAGGCATCGCGCCTGCTGCCCAATGTATATTTGTTATATATATACATAAATAAAATACTTTACAAATTCAAATTGACATCCCGTCAAAGTTGTTTTAATTTTGTTTATTGTCTACAGGTGGTACCCGGAAGTGTAGCAGACGGCTCCCTGTCATCCGGGGATTTAATTTTGAAAATCGGAAACCATAATGTGACCAACGCCTATCACTCAGAGGGCCAGGACCACATTAAAAACGCGGGAAATACTCTTCAACTTACAATTAAAAAGTAAGTTATTCGCCTTTCTTTAACTCTTTACAATTTAACAGAATTATGCAATCGATAAATCGTCAGAATACATTCAGTAAGAAAAAATTCAATACCAGCAACACACAATTACTAGTACTGTACTAAGATTTCATGTAAAGAAACCTAAGTTACAGTAAAGTAATAAGCTAAATTACAAAGTCAGACTTTCTGTGCAATATGTTCTTTCGCCCGACCACTTTTGTCAATTAAGACCAAATGTTGTTAATGTACGGCACGTGTCTACATACATTTGTCTGGGGGAAATCGCACTGTGCACTCTTCTGCAGCGATCTATGTTTATACATACAAAAAGCAAAGGTGAAATGATCGATTTTGAATCGTTCAAAGTTGTATATTTCAATAAACAACACGTTATAAAAGTTGATTTCATGCTAATTGCCTTGCATAATCCATATATTTCCAGTTAACGATAAGACAGAAATACGGTAGATCTATATGGCAAGTCATATTGTACTACAATGTACTCTACAANATAATCCATATATTTCCAGTTAACGATAAGATAGAAATACGGTAGATCTATAAGGCAAGATATATTGTACTACAATGTACTCTACAGTGCATCGGTGCTATGGTTTATAAAGATACAGTGAATTAAAACACTTGCTGTCTAATCTGATATTGTCCATTCATAAAATGCACAGAACAGAAGACGTATTATTGAAAACACATGTACCTCCCGAATGTAGATGCAATACATCGCAGATAACACTTACAGAATTACTAATTAACACCGCAGACCGAGCGCTGTTGTCCAGTTGCGCCATGGATATTGCGACGAACAGTCGACCTCGGCCATTTTACCACAGCTCATCCGTAAGTAAACAATTTCCTTCTTGTTGTAATTTCAGAGTTCCGAGGGTCGCTGCCAGCTGCCCCGTGAGTCCTTCATCCTCTCAGAGTTTCAGTTTTCCAAACCCAATCAACCCATCCGCCTACCGGGCTTTCTCACCGGACAATGACAGGCTGTCATTTCAGCGTCCATTCCGAAGTCAGTATTCGGCAGACGATGATAATTTACGTCATTTTCAGTCTTTACCGCGACACAGAGTAACAGCTGGTGGAATGCACTCAAGTGGCATGGATAACAATGATCCGTACTCATCCAGAAAACATGACAGCGATGGTTCTTTTGATCGTGGGTGTTTCACAATGCCAAAGCATTCTCCATACCGACCAAGTAACGCTCAAGTACCATCATCACATTTTCGAAGCGGCAGTAGTGACAGCAGTGGGTATCATACATCCTACAGCCCAGCAACAGTAGAATCACCAATTGGGAATCAGCAGCATAATCTGTCGTCTGCTAGTACGCCACCAAAGAGTTTTTACGGTCCAGGGCCTGGTATTTCTCCTCCGTCTTACGAGAGAAGTCTCTCCGAGAGAAACCGACCATTTTCTCCATTGTACAACCGCCAGAATTCATTTGAACGGAGTAACGAGGACCAGTTCGGTCGGAGAATTAATGACGAACCTTCACACCTACCTAGAGAATACTCCGAGAATCTAAACGGCACAAGAACGCCACATCAGCTTGTGAGACAAACTTCAAGGGAGCAACCTAGTTACAAAGGATATCAGTCTGACTATTCTAGTGGAAGATCGAATGTGATATCGCCCTCTAGTGAGTATAGTAGATCACCTAATGAAATACGACGACAATTGTCATTTGGATCTAATATTCAAAGCCCAACTCTCGGTCGTGCCGACTCCTCCAAATATATAGGAGGAAATTCACAACCACGCGGATTTCAAAGGAGCCAGATTTATAATGAGAATAGAGCAGAAGAGAAACCTGTAATACAATATCAAAGACAGACATCATCAGGAACATTACCCAAGTACGAGTCAACAATCTCATCACCACCTCCTGGCCACCATCCAAAACAAGATGGCGAAAAACCAGAGCCGCCAGTTAGGACGCACAGCTTTGAGCATCGTGTGAGAAAGCCGAGTTACAGCAGTTCTACAGGAATTAGTTCTATAGAGGATATTTTGTCTCCGTTTGAAAAATTTCAAACCTCCAACTATTTCAACGAATTCTACAACAAGGACCAACCAAAGTCACCCCCAACCAGCCATAAGTCGAATAGTTTCGATACCCCAAGCTACAGTTCCCCATCGACGGATGTTTCTCCGAACTTGCGTAAACGGGAGGACAACAATCAAACGTGTAGTGATCGAGGCTGTCCAAACACAATTAACAACACTGGAAATCAGGTAGAAGAATCAGTTTTACAAGACTCTAACAAGGAAGCAGGAGACAGACAGGATATGACGTCATATAATCGGTTTGCACCACCTCCTCCAATGGCACCCCCACCGCCTCCTCCTCCTCCACCTCCACCACCACCACCACCTCCCCTTGCCCCTGGATTCCCAGGATCTGGACGGCAAATCACCAGAAAACCAAAACAGGTAGGCCCCACACATGTACACTCTAATATTCTCACAAGATGATCGAAATCCATTAATGGTAAAGGTGTATCTTACCAAAGATTTACAAGATGTCATGGTTATATTTCAATAGCGGAAAATTATGAGGAAGGGTAGATAATTCATGTAAAGCCACACAGAAAGTACAACTACATGTACCTATATGAATAACACTTTTGTACAAATAAGTGTACATTTATGCAATATTGAGCACCTAATTAAACGTCTTCTAATTGATCTATTTGTAGCAGCCAATCAGCAATGAACAACGAACACCAGGGGACGGAAGTCCTGTCACACAAGGACAATTCTCGGATAAAGTCCCCGACGCAGTATTAAACACAATGCTGAAAACCCAAGGGAGTGGGACTCCAAAGCCATTTGCATACATCACAGGGGGCATAGACCTAAAGGAATTCAAACAAAAGAGAAAGTACGTAATTTATATGATACAGTAAAACTAAATATACGGTGTACTCACGTACTAATAAGAGTACATGTAATTACTGCTAGTACTAACTTATCAGAAAACGAAAGTATAAACTTGGCAACAAAAATAGAAAGTGGAAGAATCTGTAGAATTTTTGATGATTGATCGGCTAAACATGCAATTCTCTCGGCCGAAAACACTTCTCAGAAAACAAACAACAATTCCGCGAGTCATCAGTCGATTCGCTTGCTGCTCCTCAGAAAACTGCTGTCTGTGTAAACGATGGCAACTCACCAACTCCATGTACGTGTGTAACTAAGCATTAATACAGTTATTGTTAATATATGTCATATTTCTAATGCATTTCGATGGGAGGAATTTGGGTTGAATATTTTTTCATTGCATAATGGCTTACAATGTAATCCTAATGGTAGTTGCTGTTACATACTAATCACGAATAGAGAAGGCGAACTACATTAATTTTCAAAATCTGTTTAGATAGGCCTTTAAGCACTGATTTAAACACCATTTCACAAACACTTTCACAGAGTGTTAAAAGCTGTACGCGAAGTGTTATGAATATAGCTTTCATGCCAATGGAAGCATAGTTTCCACATGTGTTAGAACTTTCATAAGAAGTAATTTGAGACATTTTTCATTTTATGTCAATCACAGTTTGCATTCATGTCAATTTTCTTTGCTTAGGACATGTTTATATCAACACTCTAGCATGGTTTCCCGAAATCTTAAAATTCAGGGGCTCTTTTTTCAAAAAGTCTCATTACTAAGACCAAAATCCATAAAGATATGTCCTTTGGTACTAGCACGTAAAATGAAAACATGGTTATCTGTGCTTCCTTTCATTTGGCAAGCAAGCAAATACCAATCCGGTGGGCGTTAAGATTTTGATACTGGGTTGGAAGTGCAGATTCATGAGTACATGTACTTTCTCATCTAGTTGGATGTATAAATTAGTACATTAGAATGCTAAAAATAATATTCTAAAGACGTCCACCATGTCACGTGAATGAAGAAACGAAGTTTCCATAGAAACAATTTTAAAAAGTGCACCCATTTCCTATGGGTAATGACAAGTTTATCTGTAGAAATAATTTAAGAAAATCATTTTTTCTTTTTAAAGAGTGATGGGTATTCCGACATATTGGTGCGACAAATCTATAATAACATTTTTTGAAAACAATTTCAAAATGCATACTCAGTACATCATATAGAGTTATACACAACAGAATTAAGTGAATTGCCCATCACCTCAAGTAGAGCATATTCACTTTCAGGAAACTTGAAATATTCCAAGACTGATACATAGAACAATGTGTACTTTTACATCACTCCAAAATAAGCCCCTGGGATATACTATTCTCCAACATATCAAATACTACGAGAAATAATAAGATGCTACAAGCAAGACGCTCGAATTCACCTGTGATAACCTGTAATGAATTGTACCCTTTGGTCGTTGAAGTTCGTTTTTCATAATCGTTTTAGCTTACTTTGGAAATTTCAATTTGCAGTTTGTCATAATGTGTATTTATACTGAAAAAGCCGTTATGTTGAAAATTGAGAACAGTTTATGGGTGAAATTTTAACATGAAATGTGCCTAGTTCAAAGTATGGAAACTTTATTACTTATCAGATGACAGCTTCACGGACTCTGTGGTCTATGAAGTATCGAGATTCAAAATACGGATTCATTGCTAAATTTTTGCATTACCTCATGAATGCACTGCAGTTGTTAGCTAGACGAGTATGAATACAGAACTACTTGATGAATAAAACAAGTCTATTTGAAAAGTAAGTAGCGTGAAACGTTGCAGTTCATACCCTCACATATTTTTCAAAAATAAATTGGATGCATAATTTTTCTTTGAAAGCCGCCCTCCACCGCCTGTGATGCCGAAGTCTTACCGCGGTCCAGAGTTAAACATGCCCGAACCGTCTCAAGACTATGGCCAACCGTCGCCACCAGCTAGATCACAGCAATTCCAGCCTCAGCAAGTCTATAAGCAGACGTCACCGCAAGTCTACCAGCAGACGACACCGCAATACTACTCCAACAACCCAGCGAGCTACCAACAGCAACCACAGAGATCGCCGGGTGCCTACAGACATGCGCAGTACAATTCACCCATACAAATGTACTCTCAAAATAACGCGGAAGATGCTTTACGCTTGCAGAGTGGTGGTGCAGAAAGGTGTATCTCTGGGTAAGTCATGTGTATGCTAAAAACGTTTTTCAACACCACATTTTCATTGATTTCATTAATACTATCGAAGGATATATGTATGACGTTTATCCCAAAATTTCATCGACAAGTAAAACAAATCAAGTACAAAGGGCAAAAATAAATCCCTGACAATCACACTGAAACATTATGATTTTCAGTGTAAGAGACGCAATGCCAAAATGTGAATAAAAATCAGAGCACAGCCATATAATCCTTAAAAGTATCAGTCAGTTACTGCATGCGCTAGCTTTGACGAGTAGGGAATATGACATTTACTTGCACTCGATTGAAACATTCATTAATTAAAAAGTTTCGACATCAACATCAGATGTAGCAGAGATCTGCAAAGACACAAAGGAATAAAGAAAGAGAGAACAGGGAAAGAAATAATGAGAAAACCATTGCTGTCATATTGAAAACATTGAAAGTGTGAATAACCGTTATTCGAAAAGGCAGACGTTAAAATGTGATATTTGCATTCCCATTTACTGTCAGTATGTTTTTCTTTAGAAAATCCCCAAAACTTTTATTGTTATTGGGTTAAACATTCTATCCATGGCCATTTTACTCACAAACGGTATAATAATGGGAAGTTTGTAAGTAAAATGCCAGTTTACATATCGGCAAATTCATCAAAAAGAATGTTTTTAAATTCTTTAATTCCAATTCGTTCACTGAATGAACAATTAAAAAAAAATGGAATAGTTTTTCCAATGATTCTCCGTACATTACGTTATTTGTTTTTAGGCGCGTATGAATACATTGTGGACTTTGATGTGTAAATACTCATTTCAGCTTTATTCTCGTCCAATCAAAACAATTGCATAACATTGGAGTTATGGAACAATATTCAACATTAGAGTCACAATGCCAAAATACCACTCACGTGAGCATTGCAATGCAAATTTAACCAAATATTTCCAAGAAAGCACAGGCTATTTCTATGTCCGTGCTATCTCATTGACTCACATGCAAGCAAGTATAGTAAATAAGGAGTCTTTAAAATATCACCCGCAAATATAAGTTTAATATAAACATCGAATCATTCTTTGTTATTCAACATGTTTTGTGCATGCTATATCAATGAGGGCAAATTTTCAAAACGCGATAGTTATTCAATTTACTTGTATGAACATCAACTTCACATGTTAGTAACACGATTTAACGTTGTCCGAGTATTGCTCACAACCAATCAGCCTCAATGTGAAATTCGGAGTATCAAGCTGTTAAGTTCACTGAGAAGCAAAAACTGCACGGTTGATACGCTATTCAAATCTCGAAGGTGAATTTTGATCGACAATCGAACACTAGTAACCAAATGCTGTTAATGGACATAACATAGTAAACGTAAAATTCAGTGTGGTGTTGTTCATAATAAACCAGCAACACACTAAAGTATATAGATTCCCCTTTAGATAAGTTTTGTCAATGATATTTTGGGATAAACTGCGTACCAGTACTTAGGCGAAATATGCGCAAGCAGTCTGTGGAATTGCAGAGTACTATATAGATGTACTACAGCTTATGTATATAACCCTTTCTGTATGATCTGGTACCTAATGGTTTCAGTGCTCGGGCCCGCCAGAGACGGTGTTCGGAGCCGGCAGCTTCACTGTCGCGATCAAACTTCTCATTGCCAAACAAGACGATTCGGTGAGACGGTTGCATCCAGATCCATAGAATTACAAAAAATAGTTTCTAATCTGTATACAGTTTACATTAAATTGCGCACTTAGAATGTCAGATTTCGTTAGAATAAAGACATCACGGCAAAAATAAAAGCAGCACATTTGAAGAAAAAAAAGTGGCATGTCTGCTTTTCCAATACAGTATATCATAGTATATATGTACGCGTTTTGAAGATGCATATTATCGCATGAATAGCATAATCATGACATACAGAAAGCTAAAAGACAAGGTATTTACGCAAAATATCAACAATACTGTGACTGTTATTTGTATAGTTATCGTTATATAGCATACCAATCATTGCATCGTTTCATAAAAAAAAAATAAAAATCCAGCAAGCTCAGTAGTGAGTCCATGGTAAATTGTGGAAATTATGTCAATTATACGGGAAAATATTTTAGTATCGATATTGGTTCAACTTAACAGCAATAAGCTGTACAGTCTAATCAGTGGAATTTCCCAACATAGAAACATTATTAGATTTAGCTGCCAGCATGGAAAAGATTATTTTAGAATATCTTTATTTTCATGCATTTATTCATTAGCGTTGTAGAATTTCATTTTTCGTTATTTGCTTATAGATTGCAATATATACATGCATCATTTCCTCTTTGTGTATTTCTATCAAAGTGGCTCTTAGAGGACATAGTTGTCTTCGCAATACAGCTACGGTCGCCACCAGTGTCATGTGAGACCTTATAATGTGAGGTCCCGTGAGCACGATAGACATTGTCACGATAAAGAACCCTCACTGCTGCGACCCTGGGTGCTACATGTAGGTGTCATTGAGTGAAAGGTTTTTAAATGACACGTAAAACAAGGGAAAAACTCAGCTATGTAACGTCATAACTGAATCTTGTATGAAATGAAAGTTTATGCTATTAAAATTTTCGCAGTTGTGTTTTCAATATGTACAAAATACACTCTCTCCAATTTCATTATATACCCATCAATGGTCCGAGTCTTGGTACAACATGTAAAGACCTGACTTTATGGATCTACCACCCTCTGAGACTGATGACGTCACAATGCAGTAATTTATTCACGAGTACCTTATTTCATTACCCTATTGCAAAAACATACATACACTCATCCGATGAAAGTTAGTTTTTCTGGGCAACTGTAATACCGACTACTGCAAATTTACAATTGTCATGAAAAGGAAGATAAAAATATGTACATGCAACATGCACCGCGCCGTTCCATATTTTTAATTCTATGTGTTACACAGGAGATTTCCTGTCATTTGTTGTTGACCCACTCAGTAGGTTATAATGGACACTGTCACGTGATATGCTGGTCACAAGATCATTGGATAAATGTGAAAGCATAGAATAGTTAATTGATTTTCTATTGACCATCTTAACTGTATTGCATGTTCACTTGTCTATCGGAATTAGCGTTATGATGATAGCTGCTGAAAGACTTCTGCTGATTTATTGTAGAAAGGAGCTAGTATGTATCTATTCTTAGAAAAAAATATGTGGTTTTAAAAACAAGAACACATTATATACATTAATCTATGCCAACACCCCTTTTAAATATGAGACATTTTATCAGATTATTAACCAGCATTTATAACAATTACGTATCTGTGAAAAAGGCGAAGATAACAGACAATTATGAATGGCAGTGATGTATCTCATAATTCCTAGAACAAACCACTGACAGGAATTATTCTCTACTTCAAAACATCAGAGTTTAATTAGAATTGGAATTTTCACCTCGTATTTCCACTGAATAGGTTGTAAGTGTTTATTCTGAATTTTTGACAGTTATCCAGAGAAACCCCAGCAGGACATTCAACAATCCGAAGTGTACAAAATGGTCCAGGAAGCGGACGGCAAAGGTAAGACGGGTATACAACAGCCTTTGCATATCTATACCGGTCCACAATATAGTCCGGAAATTACGTCACCGGAAGTTGATGATGACAAGCCAAGATTTCTTAAACCAAGAAAAGCAGGCTTGTCCTTTCGTGTTTTACAATGGATGACCGACACAGACGACTTGGATGATGAAACTGTCGAAGACGACATAGATAGTATGGATACTGTTACATTATATATGCCAGCATTCCCGCCGTTTTTCCCTCTGCTCCGATGTTAATGAGATGCACAGGTTTATCCTGCTTACAGTACCTCTGTAACTCCGTGGCTCTGGTATCTGTTCTCCTGTACATCTCACACACTATCCAATCTCCTAATTATCCTAAGGCATCGGTTTTTATTTCTGATATTACTTATTGTGATTGGTGTGTAGTTGATCTTTAATTCCTACAATCTTCCTGTTATGAGTTTTACTTTCATCTCTGTCAATATTCATAGCATTCATTTCGTATTATATTTTTGTGAATACTATACACCTGACTTTACACCGCCTCAGCGACCTCAGAAATACCGGTGTATCACTTCATAAACATCAGTAAGCTTTTCTCACTGTATCCGTTATCTCTTTTTTTTCTGCTTCATCCATTTGATTACTTTGTATGTCTCCTCACAAACTGCAGTATAACATGAGTACATGAAACCCAGAGCTTGACATTCTATTCCTAAATGTCGGTACACTTGTACTGTTATCCGTTAATACCCTGTACTCTAACCTTCATGTACTCACAGACTGATGTAGCTTGTGAGGTGAGAATGGTGTGATTTTTGCATGTTTCACGAGATTTATGGTAGTGTGTGCTTCAGGTCATTTGACTTTTGAAAATAAGTCTATTGTAATGATGAAGATACCAGTCTTCAATAGGCGCACTATAGCAATCCGAATTTCTCGAAAAGGTTATCCTTCTGAGCATTCTAAAAACATTAATAACCTGAAGGACATTCCACCTAGATCTTACCAATTTTCACTACGAAAGGTCAACGGTCCCCTCGACATGTTATTTTTCTCTATGAAATCTTATTTCAACTCCAATGATAACATTTGAAAAAATATTTGTGTCGAATGCAATTCAATTTACGATTAGTAACGATGTGTTTACTTTTCGTCAATGGAGTTTTAAATAGGAACACTATGATTTAGAGAAAAAAGTATATCATTGGAATGATATTAGTTTAGAAGCACTAGAACTGAAAGCTAATTTGCATATTATCAGGTAGAAAACCAAAGCAACCGAGGGACCCACTATTACGTCACAATTCAATTGATGACGAGATGAGATTTTCAGGATTAAACAAGAAAACAGATATACCGTCGAAAGCTTTTATGAAATTGAACCAACTGTCTGTCAACGATACACAAGATTCTTCTGATCAATCACAGTGTTATGATCAACGAGAAAACAACCAAGGTAATGATTGGTAGTACAGCCGCCTTAGTCTACAAATGTCTAGCTTACATTTCATTTTCGCGTTTTTTCGCCTATATCAGATAACAAAACTGGATGGTATGCCTTTAGTGCAATCTAATCTCGTGGAATGCACGCATAAGTGATGTGCATATCGCGGGTTTTATCTTTGTGTGTGTGTTTGCAACAAAGTATGGTGTTTTGTGTGATTCTAGCTAAAGCTGACCAAGCTTTGTCATTTTCAAACCTTGCTTCTCTGCTTTGCTTAAATTTCCTTTATAATTAAATATCAAAGATGTTTTAATGAATTGATAGAAGATTTATTCTGTATTGATATCGGGTGGTATATTGATATCGGGTGGTGTACTTATTCGGTGTTGCGATGTTGCGTTGATATTATGAAATGATGGCCTATCGATATTTTAACTGAAACTGAAGTATGTTGTATAGGTTAAAATGAATTTATTTAACCAAAGAACACACAAGGACTATTTAAACATTACATTATAAAAACATGACATAATTCTTACTCCATGACGACTGAAGATTACTTTATCTGATGCCCGGATCTGATGTCCCCTACTGTAATTATGTACCCATGGCATGGAATGTAACATTGTGAGGCCAGGTGGAGCACAGCAGGGCAATGCATATGTAATTTAGTGAAGCCTGGGGGTGGGTGGGTTGGACTTTATTTTGGAGCGGTTTATAATATAACGAAACATTCTGCTGGGTAGATTAAATGAAAATTCATTCAATTTGTGCAGACTCTAAATGGTTTCCATTTTTCAGTTTTCAGGTCATTCGAGTCATTCGACCTATCCGTTGTACTAGGTTAACATTTTGCCTTCTCGAAAACTGCATAACTTTAACGAATAGCATTTCTTTGGACGCAGCTTGTGAATAATTTTGTGGCCCCTGCCCTTTTGGAGCGCTAGATGCAAGTCTAAATAGAGTACAAAATATTCCTGGACATCTATCTATTGATCTAAAAATACTGAGCACGATCGCCTCAATCAAAATTGTAAAATGCATGACCCCTGGGGTCCAGGCCAAAGGACTGGGCTATGGGAAAATGCAGAAATTGCTAAAAACCCTCCTCTATAAGTATCAAGCACAGAAACTGGGGTCCGTAATTAACAAGGGCCTCCACCTGAACTGTGATGGTAGGGCTTTCGGGCGAGGCTACATTGATGGATCATTTGAATCATTAAAAATCTTTTCTGTTGAATACCAAGCTCAAATACCAGGCACTGAGATACCAAACTTGTAAAAGATACAGACAATAGGATGGAAGAAATCAAATTTTGAATTTCTTATTATTAGACTCTCGAGTATCAAGTGCATATAAATTGGCGAAGTAAACAGTGTTTAAACGTAATCATAATCCCCCAAAACATAAATACCAAGTCGAGTGTAGGGCAACACGGACCTCCGACAAAAGCGAAGGCAGGATCAGGTGCCATGGAGGAGTAAGCATCCCCTGCTGACCGGTCACACCTATGTGATACCTTAGTCGAAATAAAGTAAATGGGATTGCCTTAGTCGAAATAAAGTCAAATCTAGTACGAAAATGACAGTCTAACAAAGGTTAGGAAACAGATCAGTCAACATATGACTTAGTGATACATGTAATTTGCAATAGCAAACAAGACCATTATAGCGACCTGATGAGCATTAAGGCTTCTATCAGAATATTAAAATTAGTGTCAAGGAAACATATTGTGATGTTGTATTAAATACGAAAAGGCGAAGATAACGAACAGTGATCAATCTGGTAAGTCCCAAACAGAATACAAAACAAGAGTTGGGCAAAACACGGACCCCTGGATACACCAGAGGTGGGATCAGGCGTCCAGGAGTAATCACCCCCTGTTGACCGGTCACACCCACCGTGAGCCCATTCTCAGGTAAACGGAGTAATCCTCAGTCAAAATCAGTGCATAAAGAACGGCTTTAACAATTGTACGAAACACGTCAAACAGCATTTAACCCAATGACAGATTGTATGGAAACTAAATCAATATAACGACCATAGAATTTGCGAAATGTTGTCTTTAAACGTGAATGTTGAAGCCCCTGCAAACAAGAAAAATACTGATCATACGCAGAAAGAGCTCTTGCGCATCGAATAAGTTGTCAAACATACACACCATATGCAGGTGATGATGGAGTGTTGCTACATAAATATGGGAAGTTGATGATAGCAAAGCTTAAATCATAAAGTTGAGTTGTTAGTTTGCCGTTAATGTCTATGTTCAATAAAATATCTAAGTACGAAATAGATAGGGAAGACTTTGTGGTGTCTTTTATTTCTAGTTCACTGGGATATATTGAATCGACACATGAATAAAAATTATCATTATTAAGAGATAAAACGTCGTCGAAATGTCGAATTAAAGGCCACCGCTAGATATTTCTTCTCATATAGAAGCTTTTGAATGAATTATGTCTCGTAAGAATATAAAGACAGGTCAGCTAACAAAGCCCAAAGTGTCCTGACCCCGAACTAACGTCAAGATCACTGTATAAAAAGTTTGCTTATGATCATACAGTTGAGATCCTGAATCAGGGTCATTTGGCCAGCATGACAAACACTGGTCGATAAGACATTTGAGGCCAACATACTGGCACAAGGATATAAACAGGCTACGTGTTTTGACCCTGATTCGTGGTCATTTACCAAGATCAACATCCCCCTAAACAACAGTTAGGCTAAATGTTTGTAGTAATAAAATTCCTTGTGTGGTTCTTTGGGAAAAAATTATAAAAGCGGTTTTAGCCCTAATCGAATATATATCATCAGCTGAAAAATTAATGTCGTGAAGTTGAAATATTGACCCTGTCCCCATCCATCTTCTATCAGGAATCAATAAGATGTGCATGTACACGAGGGTATGAACTGCAGCGCTCTACGTATACACACTTTAAAATAAAAAGTAGGCCGGCGTGACGTGTTGTTCATACCCTCATGTATTTTTCAAAAATGAAGTTTATTTCTTACATTCTATTTTCATTTCTGTCGGGGAATTCCCAGCCGTTTAAATAGTCATACTATATTTATCATTAGATTCATACGCATATTGTTCACATTCATGAGGAAATGGCCATCATTTCAAGTGGTAAAGATAGTGAATGCAACGTTAGACGTAAAAACACAATCGTGATTTCCACCGATATGGTCTCATTTTGTACAGAAAAGGGTTTTTTATTTAGCATTAATGAGTGGTGGTAGGGGCAAATATACCTATGTGTAAGTGTTAATACATGTACATTCCTGTTATTTATGTAAATGTCTGTTATGTGCTGAAAAGTTAGGAGAATTAAGGACGTAATACAAAGACAAAAATAGTAATGTTACAATCTCTATTTTTCTTTTGTGCTGGAGTGAAAGAACATTCTGCCACATGCTCTAAAAATAAAAACGATGATGGCTGTTGTTTCTTGCAGACAAAATGGACAATGAACAAGTGGGGAATTACGAACAGACATCTATCCGTTACACCGGAAAACATATACCTTCACCTTCATTCAGAGTTCTACAGAGGTTTGCAGACGAAGCGGAGACATACGGTAATGATGACGTAATTTTGTAGTGATTACAAAACCCATAGAAATTTGTAAATACTAAACATGTTATTTAAAGAGTCATTAATGTTGCCTATGCAGACTAGATAACTCTTTTAAAAGTTCTTTTTAAAATAGATTATATATTGTGTAGATATTATGTATACGTTCACGTAGCACTGTTTTCATCTGTATGTATTGTAGCATGTGATGTTAAAATTATGTCAGTCTAACAAATCAAACTTTAATTAAGGCGAAATGATAGGTTAGAACAAAATAATGTAAGGTTCAATTCACATACATATCTTAATATTCTTCCCGCATCTTGGAATCTAGAGTGCCCCCCTTGTTTTTTAACCCCACCTTACTCACCTTCCATGATTCACTGAATAACAGATCCCCCCGTAACAAAAAGAGGCCCCCAGTTAGAGAGCGACGACCTGGAGGACACAGACGACGGACTACCCGACACACTCAGCGGAGAGGAATTGACAGACAAGCGATACACCGGAAGTGCTATCCCATCACGCTCCTTTCGCATGTTGCAGATGTCAGTTGGAAATGGCGACACGTCTGAAACTGGTATCGCATTACATCTAACAAATCTAGCATGATGCCCCTCTTGTTTCATTCCATGGAAAGAGATGCATTTGCTAAAATCAGTATCGTGATTTTAAGAGCTGTTTCGAAGGATAAAAAATATCCAATCACATTTTATTTCTTTCTTATTATATAGCATCTCACAATTTATCATGTACATGTGTAATGTTTTAACTGACCGTGAACCATGTCTTGTTTTGTGCCTTGTCATCGACCAAATTATTGGAAAATCTCTACTTTATACATTTACTTTGTTATTCACATTTCTTTGGCCGGTACCGTTTATTGCACTCCGATTTAAGCTTATGAATTGGACTTAAAGAATGAATCCCTTTAATTTTAGGGTCTCGGATTCTCGCTGAAGCAACAGTGAGAAATGTATTAGATTTTAACAAAGGGTAATCCTTATAACCCATTTATAAATGTTTTAGACTTTCTTTTGTATCTATAGCAGTTTCGTCGTACATAGATAATACACATACATATTATGAACGTTCTGTGTCTGATGTGAAATGCTATATAGCTCAGTCTAATAATGAATAACACGTGGACGATGCTGAACACAAGAAGTGAGTACTGAGTTACGTGTCAGGCACAGTAAACAGCCATCATTTCACATCTTGATCTAGAACAGGCTTTAAACATATTTTCCTTTCTTTACAAAGTTAATAATGTGGATGTATGATTTAAAAGTGTTGCTGAAAAAATTATTATTACGCTTTAGTTTATATTTTTAAGTGTGTGTGTGTAAATACATAGGCACCGTACATACATGCACAGTATTCATATTCACAATTTTTTTTTACCAACATTTTGTGCCGCCCTGCGATAATAGTCAGCTACTTACTCATGCGTACCATATCTCCATTCTCCCCCCCCCCCCCCCCCCCCCCCGCCATTAACCCTGTTTACTACAGTATAGTAAGCCGTATGGAAATAGAACATGACATCATGATTTAAGAAAAGCAGATCCGCACCAAATGTGGGTCGACAAATTTAATAGACATGGTAGATTCACGTGTGGTTCAATGAAAAATATTACAGCAAGAATTTCTAATACATATAATCTTGAAATGGAGCGTTGTCGTTGTTTTAAGGCCAGTCAAGTTCCTTTACTACACTCGGTTCGGGTATGGTACCTGTTGCGATCACTCGGCCAACCTCGGAATATTTGTATCTCATACTAACCTCGGCTGTATGACGTGTTTTAGCGCCATTGAGAAGATGGCTGCTGTTTACATGTCATGTGTTGACCTACAATCATGACCAGCATTTTAAAACTTTCAATGTCTTAAACTGGGTTTTTTCCGTTTCAAAACGGGTTAGCATCAATGTCTGAAGTGTAAAGTCAACAAATTATTGATTTTAATCCATTTTTAAGAACTATGAAAAAACTATTTTGAGCAAGCGTTGTGCTTTCTCTAAGCGGTTAACAGGCGGATAGATCACAAATGTAAGGCGGATACGCATATCAAGTACTATTATACAGTCGAGGTATGATGTAGGTTTCGGAATCAGCCGAGGTTTGCCGAATGCTGTTGCGATTTGTGGTTGTCTGTCGTCATGCGTTGAAAATTTTTTAACAGTATCTACTTCTTCTCTAAACCTACATGGCGATGATGTAAATATCTGTGTGGAAAGAGGGATTAAAATTAGGAATTTCATGGTCACTGCACACCAAAGGGCTTGAGGGGTAGGGGTCTAAACCTTTGTTTTACCCGACTGTTTTTAGCCAACGTAATGAGTAAGAATGTTCCAATTATGAAATTCAGTGTCACGTGCTGAGGGATTCTGGTTCTTGGTTGGGTTATCTGGTTCATATTGTCAAAACGCATTGTGTCTTTTTCACTCCTGGGCATCAAGCTATGAAACTGAGTGCTTAGTAATAAAAAGAGTCGCCATTATCAAAATAGTGAAATTTATGGCCCCAGAATCAGGAGTTCTGGTGATAGGACAGGGCTTAATGGCTCATAAAATGAAAATACATGTATGTTCCCGACTGTTGGACATCAAACAAACTTAGTATAATGGAGAAAGAAGATTCTACCAAAAGTTATGAAAATCATAGAATCAAGGGACCGTGTTATATAATGGGGGTCAAAACCTTAAAAATGAATGAAAAAATTCTTTACTCATCGCCAGTCATTGGACATCTGCAAATGGAACTTTTATTATAATGAGCAAAGATACCTCTTACCAAAGTTGTGAAATTCATGACCCGGCCGGTCAGGGGTTTTGGTGCTAAGGCGGGGCTTTATGGCTCATAAAGTTAAAATGCGGTATTTTAAATCCCATTCCTTTACTCCGGACAGTAAACACACAGCTGCATACATAGTTTTAATGATTGATTGATTGATTGTTTATTATTTTACGTCTCACTTGAGAATCTTTCACTCATATGGAGACGTCACCATTGCTGGTGAAGGGCTGAAAAATTTGTCCTAAACACTTTCGGCCTTTGACCTAAAGGAAGGATCTTTATCGTGCCACACATGCTGTGACAACCGATGGGCCGTCCCAGTTTAGTCGCATTTACGACAAGCAAGGGTGCTGAAGGACCTATTCTAACCTGGCCCCACGGGATAGGTTTTAATGAAGAATAAGGTTATACTATATTATGAAATTAAGGACCCCTAGGTTAGGAGATCTGCTGCTAATAAGCAATCTTCAGAGAGACAGTGTTAAGCAAACCGCGCTTCTACAAAAATTGTGATTTTCAAGGTCCTTTTTTTTTCAATTTCAAAGTCCCATTTTTGGGATCTCGGACGGGGCTCCAATGGTTATACAATGAATTAATTGACATTTTTAAATACAAATGTATTCAAAATCTTTGTATTGTGAAGTAGTACTGTATGCATGGTAATGAAAAGTATGCTAGCTATCTACCAGAATTCCAAAATTCCCCACCCGTCCATTCAGGGGCTCAGGTTCTAGGGTAGAGTTTAACATTTTATTCTAGTAAAATTATCTCCTTGCCTGTTTTCGATGCACTTATCTTTCTTCAGTGCACTTGTGACAAAATACTGTAGTATGGTTACTTCTAACAAAGTTGGTGAATTTATTCTTGGGACGTTCAAATAACCCCGAATCTGAAAGCTGAAGGTTAGAAAATTAACACACCTTATGTGATTGAGCTGTCCATTTAATTATTAGGATTGTTGCATGCTACCAGGTAAAGGGCAATGTGAAATTGGCAATGTAACGACAGCCAATATTAAGCTGTAATCAGGCCATTATTGCATTACAATTAATGGTAATGTATTGCATTACTTGTTAATGCACATTATATTTATTTGATGATCTTTGGAGGGATCAGTGAGATTGACTTTTAGACCTTATGAACAAAAATATAATTTTCATGTATATTTCATAGTTAACGGTATTTAATGAACAACATTTTAGTTCTTATACCTAAGGTATAGAAGTCAACACTTCAAACTCTAGCCCTATTTATCAGTATGTTAATTTTGTAATGTGTAATGCTATGCACTCTGACCGTACTGTGTTATGTAATGTGTAATGCTATGCATCTGCACACGTAATGTGTTATGTATGTGTAGCATCGCTACTGCACTCCTGACACGTAATGTGTTAGTAATGTGGTATGCTATGCACTCTGACACGTAATGTGTTATGTAAGTGTACTGCCTATGCACTGACACGTAATGTGTTATTGTAATGTGTAATGCTATGCAAGACGTATGGTTAATTATTTACTATGCATGACGTATGTGTTAATGTTAGTAATGCTATGCATCTTGACTATCGTTATTAGCTGTTCGCTCTCACGTAATATGGTAGTGTAATGCTATGCACTCTGACACGTAATGTGTTATCGTATGTGTAATGCTATGCACTCTGACACGTAAGGTGTTATGTAATGTGTAATGCTATGCACTTGACACGTAATGTGTTATGTAATGTGTAATGCTATGCACTCTGACACGTTAATGTGTTATGTAATGTGTAATGCTATGCACTCTGACACGTAATGTGTATGTAATGTGTAATGCATCACTCTACACGTAATGTGTTATGTAATGTGTAATGCTTGCACTCTGACACGTAATGTGTTATGTAATGGTGTAATGCTATGCACTCGACACTAATGTGTTATGTAATGTGTAATGCTATGCACTCTGACACGTAATGTGTTATGTAATGTGTAATGCTATGCACTCTACACGTAATTGTTATATGTGTAATGCTATGCACTCTGACACGTAATGTGTTATGTAATGTGTAATGCTATGCACTCTGACACGTAATGTGTTATGTAATGTGTAATGCTATGACTCTGACACGTAATGTTTTATGTACTATGTGTAATGCTATGCAATCTGAACGTAATGTGTTATGTAATGTGTATGCATGACTCTGACACGTAATGTTTATGTAATATGTTGTAATGCTATGCACTCTGACACGTAATGTGTTATGTAATGTGTAATGCTATGCACTCTGACACGTAATGTGTTATGTAATGTGTAATGCTATGCACTCTGACACGTAATGTGTTATGTAATGTAGTAATGTCTATGCACATCTGACACGTAATGTGTTATGTAATGTGTAATGCTATGCACTTGACACGTAATGTGTTATGTAATGTGTATATGCTATGCACTCTGACACGTAATGTGTTATGTAATGTGTAATGCTATGCCATCTGACACGTAATGTGTTATGTAATGTGTAATGCTTATGCACTCTGACACGTAATGTGTTATAATGTGTTAATGCTATGCACTCTGACACGTAATGTGTTTGTAATGTGTATGCTATGCATCTGACACGTATGTGTTATATGTATGTTACTGCTATGCATCTGACACGGTTTTGTTATGTAATGTGTAATGCCTATGCCTCTGACACGTAATGTGTTATGTAATGTGTAATGCTATGCACTCTGACACGTAATGTGTTATGTAAGTGTGTGAATGCTATGCACTCTGACACGTAATGTGTTATGTAATGTGTAATGCTATTGCACTCTGACGTAATGTGTTATGTAATGTGTAATGTTATGCACTCTGACACGTAATGTGTAATGCTTATGCACTCTGACACGTAATGTGTTATGTATGTGTAATGCTATGCACTCTGACACGTAATGTGTTATGTAATGTGTAATGCTATGCACTCTGACACGTAATGTGTATGTAATGTGTAATGCTATGCACTGAATATGTGCTATGTACATGTTTGCTATGCATCTGACACTATGTGTAATGTCTATGCTAACTCTGACACGTAATGTGTTATGTAATGTGTAATGCTATGCACTCTGACACGTAATGTGTTATGTAATGTGTAATGCTATGCACTCTGACACGTAATGTGTTATGTAATGTGTAATGCTATGCACTCTGACACGTAATGTGTTATGTAATGTGTAATGCTATGCACTCTGACACGTAATGTGTTATTGTAATGTTGTAATGTATGCACTCTGACACGTAATGTGTTATGTAATTGTAATGCTATGCACTCTGACACGTAAGTGTGTTATGTAATGTGTAATGCTATGCACTCTGACACGTAATGTGTTTATGTAATGTGTAATGCTATGCACTCTGACACGTAATGTGTTATGTAATGTGTAATGCTATGCACTCTGACACGTAATGTGTTATGTAATGTGTAATGCTATGCACTCTACACGTAATGTGTTATGTAATGTGTAATGCTATGCACTCTGACACGTAATGTGTTATGTATGTGTAATGCTATGCACTCTGACACGTAATTGTTATGTAATGTGTAATGCTATCACTCTGCACGTAATGTGTTATGTATGTGTATGCTAATGCACTCTGACACGTAATTGTTATGTAATGTGTAATGCTATGCACTCTGACACGTAATGTGTTATGCTAATGTGTAATGCTTATGCACTCTGACACGTATGTGTATGTAATGTTATGCTATGCATCTGACACGTAATGTTTATTAATGTGTAATGCTATGCACTCTGACACGTAATGTGTTATGTAATGTGTAATGCTATGCACTCTGACACGTAATGTGTTATGTAATTGAATGCTGATGCTCGACACGTAATGTGTATGTAATGTGTAATGCTATGCACTCTGACACGTAATGTGTTATGTAATGTGTAATGCTATGCACTCTGACGTAATGTGTTATGTAATGTGTAATGCTTCACTCTGACACGTAATGTGTATGTAATGTGTAATGCTATGCATCTGACACGTAATGTGTTATGTATGTGTAATGCTATGCACTCTGACACGTAATGTGTTATGTAATGTAATGCTATGCACTGACACGTAATGTGTTATGTAATGTGTAATGCTATGCACTCTGACACGTAATGTGTTATGTAATGTGTAATGCTATGCACTCTGACACGTAATGTGTAATGCTATGCCTAACGTAATGTGTTATGTAATGTGTAAGCTATGCACTCTGACACGTAATGTGTTATGTAATGTAATGCTATGCACTCTGACACTGAGTCTATGTGTATCATGATGAGTAGTGTTATGTATGTGTATGCTATGCACTTGACACGTATTGTGTATGTAATGTTAATGCTATGCACTCTGTACGTAATGTGTTATGTAATGTGTAATGCTATGCACTCTGACAGTAATGTGTTATGAATGTGTATGCTATCACTCTGACACGTAATGTGTAATGCTATCATCTGAAACGTAATGTGTTATGTAATGTGTAATGCTATGCACTGAACGTAATGTTATGTAATGTGTAATCTATGCACTCTGACACGTAATGTGTTATGTAATGTGTAATGCTATGCACTCTGACATCGTAATGTGTTACTGTAATGTGTAATCTATGCATTGACACGTAATGTGTTATTAATCGTGTAATGCTATGCACTCTGACACGTAATGTGTTATGTAATGTGTAATGCTATGCTCTGACACGTAATGTGTTATGTAAATGTTATCTATCGCACTCTGACCGAGATGTGTTATTAATGGTAATGCCTATTGCACTCTACACTAGTGTTAGTTATGTAATGTCTATGCACTCTGAAGTATTGTTATGTAATGTGTAATGCTACGTAATGTGTTATGTAATGCACTCTTAAATAATGTAATGTATTACATTTCAAAATAGGGGTAATGGTATTAATGTCAAATTTTCTAATGGTAATGTTATGTATTTTATTGCTATGTAATTGACCCCAGGCTAGCATGCTACTCGGTTGACTGTTGGTTTGAATAAGAAATGAATCTTATATTTTTTCGGGTGATGCAGGTATCACCGAATTTTAGACGGTAAAACTCATCAATGCGCAAAGCGCATTGATGAAAAGTTTTACCGTCTAAAATCTCGGTGATAACCTGCATATCATCCGAAAAAATATAAGATTTATTTCTTATCATTTCATTTTATATTACAACAACAAAATAATGTCCATTACACTTTACTTGTTGTTCAGGTACGTGATCGAAAAATCACCTCAATTCTTAACCAATGAGAATCGGCGCTAGGTGATCACGTGAAATAAAATTAAATGATATATTTTTATCGCCAAAAAACACAATTTGTGAATGGACACGAGCTCCTGAAACTTGGATAGTATTGTCATTGTTAAAGTTCACAGGTCACTGCTGTGACTCGGTGTCATGGGTCATAGTTTGCAGACGGCTTATAACAAGGTTACGGTACAATAAAAGGATATATGATCTGCATGAGTATGGCGCTGAACTGTCATAGTACATACAACCACAAATTTTAAGCAACAGCTGATACGACATTTATCAATTAAAGAAATCCACGCTGTTTAAAATATAAATCTTTCTAAAAATTTTTTTTGCAGCTCCATCCATGAGCTCACCACCATCTGCTAATCAACAACAGAGCCACGCCCAACCAAAGATTACCATAATCACGCGAAGTCACGCGGTGCCTAGCCCAATGCAGCCTCCAGAGGACGTGCCTAGTACAGATTTCTAAACACGTGACTCTCAATAAAAAATATATATTAATTAAAAACGAATGTTGAAATGATGTAATGATAAACACTTTTCTTCATTCGTTATTGAGGTTTAGTCTTGTCCGGTAGCGAATTGTAATGCCACCTCTTTCACTTGTATCCGTACCATTTTGATTATATTTATTGTTAACTTACATATTGAACATGGCAAGACAAGAGAAGGGAGAGAACTGGAGATGAGACTAGCTGGAACTAGCTGAGTAAAAGAGAGATTAAGAGTAGGGTTATTATTTATACATGCATGTTATGTAACATACCTTTTATTGTATAATAATATTGCTTTTTACTGAGTTTAGTTATATTGCAAGTTTGTATGGGTGTTTGAGTATTTATGTCGTGACTGAAGAGAGATTGTACATATGGTGCAGTGTACAATGTAGACTACAGAAGGACTATATTGTGAACTATATATTAGCAGCTTTGTTCTCTGTAACTCTTTATTATTGATAGACGATGGACACAGCTGTAGGCATTGGAAGCAATATATATCCATCTAAGAAATTCTCATTTACATAATCAATTGCAAAGTTTTCCGAATTTCACTGTACAAATAGTATGACCGAGATTTATAAAATATGTATGTGGAATGTTTACAGGAAAACTCAACAGTAGCAATAAATACTTCAGAAAATATTACATCCGATTTTGTCGATATTTCTAACTGAGCTTTTAGTCCAATAATCATTACAAGTATTCACGTACATAACGTTTGGATTTTGAAATATGTACATATTCTCCATTTTCCAACCATGACAGATTTCTGTGGCGTGCTGTTCTTCCTTAACGGATGAGACTAGAGATCTCTGGTATTATCTCAATGTCTTCTTCAGAGAGGTACAGGTTTAGTTACTCAAAAATCATCCCACAAGGAGTAAGAGACCTAAAACTTCAGCCAACCAATACATGTGCGTATACGTCCAATCGACCACTACATGAACATGTATGGTATGATTGGTGGAGAACCACATATAGAGATGGATCTTTATGAGATGAGATCTTTATAAGCTCCTATAATATAGATTGTAAGCTTTACATAAAAGTAAGTGAGGACATTCTTTGAAACTCTTTCTAAAGAACTACAAGAGTGCAGTATGTAAAATTAATATGTATGCAGGAGTGTATATTTAAGCATGTTCACATCGTGAACCCTGGGTCCAGGGCGGGGTCAAAATGAAGTTCAATGTTTTACACGAGATGGAATTTCTATACAAATCTTCTCAAAAACGGCAAGGGAACAACTTGTCCAATTAATATGGATCCGTTTCACCCATTATTACTATGATATTGAGATGTATTAACAAAAAGTATATAAAAAAATCTTTTCAAGAATCATACGGATTCAGTTTGTGAAATTGATATGAAATCGTCTTTATAAAATCGATTCAAGAACAGAAATGGCAGGGTTGTTTTAAAAAAAATGCTATCTACCCGTATCATAGAGGCAGCAGTATATGGATCCAGATGCAATAAAAATAATCTGAAGTATTTGTGGAAGAGAATGTGTCTTCAATGGTTTATAACAATTAAAATGCATATGGTCTGAAAAATGGCAAGTAAAATTTGTGAGAAGATTAATTTTGGTTACATAAAGTAGGCACCATGCTTAAAAATTGACAAAGTTCAAATACATGTACATTTTTCAAAGAATGTCCGATCACTTTCAAAATGACACATGCACATCTTCAATACTTCCATAACAGCTGTACAAGGTCTGAAATGGAGTTGGTCACAAAAATAGGTAAGATCTATTCAAGACATGATAAACAATGGCAAAGTTCAACGTGTAAATTTTACGAAAAATGTGATAAAAATCACTTTCAAAAAGACACTGCATGCATATCTTCAATACAAAGTCTGAGGGATGTCAAGTTGGAGGTGTCAGAGGATATGATTACACAAAATAGGTACCCTATCTTATTTAATTCGGATGCACGTTGTGCAACCCGGCCAAAAATGGCCACACCGTGTTGGGTTAATTGGGCCAGCAATTATCTCGCAGATTACAGAGTATTACTGAAACAACCTCGTTTTCATTACGGCTGGACGTTCGCTAAATCAAAAACATGGCTTAACGATTGGACGTGTGAATTCAAAACTGCGTACAATCGGACTAAGGCAACAAAACGCGGTAATATAAAGCAATCTATACTAAAAACCCCAATAACTTAAACTAATAGAAACTTGACTTTTGATCTAGAAACACAACAAAGAAGCTTAAGGTTGGATTCAGGCGTGTTTGATGATCGTCGATGGTAAAGATTTTTCACTTTACGTGTAAAGAGGGATAATCTAGGAAAATGTTTGGAAATAACTATAGTGGCAAGGGATAGTTTCAATTCAAGTACACTTCAAAACTCACAGACGACACGTGGAATAGATTATGTGGCAGATACTTCTATGGTAAACACATCGTTGCCAAGGATTAGGAACCAAGCTGGGGAGGAATGGAATAGTAAAATAAACGGCTAAAATTGTACATGATTGAGGGTCCAGATTCTTATAAACACGTGGCACTTTTAACATAATATTCTTGAGAAAGTTTATTTACGGTCTTTGAGGAATGGTTTATGGGGATCGCCTGCAAGGGAAAAAAGCCTAAGAACTTCGGTAAATCGAATTTCAAAGTGATACCAAGGCATTCTTGAAAGAAAAAAAAATGGAATTCGTTACTTTTATATTTCTTAAGCTTATGAAGTAATAATAAAAACAATGAAAAAAGCACAACTGAAAGTAGTATAGATGTGAACATATGACTTAGTGGTTTGGGGGTACGCGGTAAATGTAGTACGGCCAAAACCCGATTGCCCAAAGTTTTTCAGGTGGATGAAAATTCTAGTTCAGCACCTTTGTAATAGAATTTCAAGAAATTATTGTATGATTCATAATTGATACGTCATAAATAGTTATAATGAAAAGTCAAGAGAAAAATCACTATCCCGGACGGCTTTTGGCAATACTACATTTAGCGCTTACCAATAATTTTGACTGCGGATTACCCAGCTTACCTGATCGTGATATCGGGTGTAACCGGTCGACATGGGATACTTACTCCTCCTAGGCACCTGATCCAACCTCTGGTATGTCCAAGTTTTCGTATTTGCCCAACTTTTAATTGATCTTTACTTTTTTATAGGAAAAAGAATTTGTTGGATAGGGGCAAGTAGGCCTTCAATCAATTATATTTCCCTTCAGTGACAGTCTAGAACGATTATGGGTGAGCTTTTTTGTAAATTCGGACTAAAAGGTCTTATATTTTCTTATGACTCATTTTCAGAAGTAGGTCAAACTCCATGGTCAAGGTCATGAGGTAAAATAATTTGCTACCTAAAGAAAGATCTTTTCAAAGAAATACACATGTGAAATATGATATTTTTTAAAATCCATATTGAAGATCATAAAGTCAAACGTTTTCGTACCGTAAGAAATTCTTGTCACGAGGAATACACATGTGAAATAACTATCCATCCGTTTAAAATTAAGGCCAAGGTTAAAGTTTTTGCAGACAGACTACACTGTATACCCCCCCCCCCGAATTTCCAATTACGAGAGCATAAAAATAGTTCAAGAAACAGACAGCCTACAGGACATTGTCTAGATTAGTAAAACTCTGTGCTTTTTTGACGAATTTATAAGTTCATTTACATTAATTCTTTGTTCTATTTTTCTCCAGAATGATCTTATTATGAAGTGATTCACCGAGATTTTTTTCTATCACTATCATTCAATCAATTAAACATTGAAGTATGTGGGAAAGTCATACTTTTTGCAAATATCTTAAAGAAAGTCAAATTATAAAGAAAGATTTGCTTTTAAAAGTTGTATGAATTCATTAGTTTTAGAATCGTCAAAGTGAAAGTCACTGCACGAATTCTGGATATATTTATCTTTTTAGATATTTCTGACATGTTGTAATATCTCCCTCNTCAAAGTGAAAGTCACTGCACGAATTCTGGAGATGTTTATCTTTTTAGATATTTCTGATATGCTGTAATATCTCCCTCATGCAAAGTTTTCTCCTTTACTGGTTATTGGCTTGAGATTTAGAATTTTAAAGTGTTTTTTTCTGTAAAATTAATTTTTTTATTGTCTATGGCTTTTCAAACCTTTTAGGCTCCAAACATCGCTGATAAGAAATTATTTTTCAAAATGTGTCATATACAGTGCGCCAAAATTAGTATCACATATATTCATATTAAAAACAATTTCTTAAAAGGAATCATAAAAATCTTACAAGAAAAATATATTCCTCAGGAAATTCATATTTCCTAGAGCAAAAAAAAGTTTCTGTTGGGTTTTCCCTCTAAAGGAGATCAGGTGAAAGTCATCAAAGTAGGTACGACAGACGGCGCTAAAGTTTATTGATGGATCTCTATCAGATGGCATATTTGGTTTTCTTGAGAGGTCAATTTAATTTCGAGAGTGTTTTTGGAAATGTATTTGTCTGATCGATCTAAAAACATCGTGTACGAGAATGGAGAATTGCTTCCAGTAAAAAATCCGAATAAAGTTCAAACTTTAACCAAGTAGAATAAATACTAATGTTCAATATTTCGGGTGCATTGTTGAATGAAGTGGGTAGCCGTCTTCAGATCTTTACTGCGTTTGATTGAGACTTATTATCAATCATTAGTGATTTCACAGGCTTTGAAAATTGCCTCGATATAAGATCAGGCATGACTGACTGGACGCGCGTTATCGTGGTAGGATCTTTAATCGAATCAGTAGATCTAATTAGCCAACATTCACAGCCCGTCCAGCTGCAGCAACCAAAACATTCTGATCAATAATGGAGGTACCCGAACTAATTAAAATATTTTTTCTTCCGATATTGTATTTACCATGTAAACAATGATATTAATTAAATACCTTGCTTAAAAGTGAAGGCGGTATTGATTATCTAAATAGGTTGTATTAACAAGGATCTTACAGACCTATAAATAACAACGAGTCGTCATTCAAGCTTATGATATAATTAATTATAAGAACTCTGCAACCCTTTTAGCGTCCAGGACTGTAGCCTGTGTCTTTGAAGATGTTTAAACAATTCCCCTAGAACTCTTAAATCGGAATTCATCATCGGTCCATCTAATCACGCAGCGCGAAAAATGGCGACCCCCTTGGTTGAGAGAACCAGAAATTCATATAAATCTTTCAAATATGAACGTTCCTGATAAAGGGCTATCTGTCGTTCATATTAGCCAGAGGACATTAAGTTAGCTCTCAACAGGCTCCTAGGAACTCCGTCATTATAGGGAAATTCAAGAGCTTGGACTCGTTTGTTATCTTACATTCAGTAGTCTTGTGTATTCCATTTGGAGTATCAGCTATACTCTCCAGCGTATTTTGAAAATCCAGTACTAAATTCCGTATAATATTCAAAGAGGTATACGCGAGCCACACTCTAATGTATGTGTTGTTGGCGGCCGGTGTAGGTCTGCTTTCGTTCATTACAATATACAGCGTGTTGAATCACCGTCATATTCGACGAGAGACAGATTGCAATTGCATGTCACAGAAAGCGTTAAGTACTTTGTTGCATGATCACTTTCTCTCAGTTGTCACCACACGACAGGGAAAAGAATGGGATCATAGCTAAATACGAGGTCAATTATACATGTACCTATTGTTGTGTTGATGCCTAGAATCTTGGAGCAATAACCGAGTTGCTTCGCATATTCCCTTATATGGTTTTAGTTGCAATTCCAATGTAATAATGCTAATATCTGGATCTTTATACTCACCACGTAATAACATGGACATTATTCGAAAACAGTTTACTAGATAAATATTTCTTTAAAAACCACAATTCAGTTACGAACAAAATGAAAACCAAGATTAAAGGAGGTGACATTTTGAGGAAATCTAGAAGCAGCATCTTTGATATTACAACTTTTCCAATGTATGATATTATGATCAATAATAATGATTTCTCGTGCTGCACTGGAACAGACGGTCTCCACAACTCCACAGGACCAAAATAAAAATAAGAGTTTTCGTCAGAAAAATCGACATGGTAATTTACCAATATCGATAGTCATCTGTTCCGTCTGGTCAAACTTTATTGTGTTTTGAATCCAATCTTAGCATATTTCTTAATTGATTTTTTCCCTCTTCTATATTCGATTTCTTTCTTCTATTTTACCTTATTTCAGGTGTTTGGGACAGATCCAGAAAGTTTTCAAAGTCTACTTTAAATGATACTTTTCTACCAAAAATAGGCTGGTTGCAGCCCCCAAAATGCCACAAAATAACCATTTTTACGTATACTTTTTCTATAGCAACCGCCCTTCTCTTGATCCGACACTAGATTTAAAAGGATTTGGTTCTGCTTAGTCTCCCATTTCGCCATATTTCACAAAATACGCTGTATGTACACTGTAATTTCGCTGTCATTTCATAAAAGGTAAATCACAAGCAATACCCAGGAAGTGAACAATCAGCGCAATGGCTTCCGTTATCATAGGTGTAACTTTAGGCAAATTCTTTAAGGAATATCGTTTAACATTTTTAGCTTAAAGTATACAATTTGAAATGAGTAGCAGTTGATAAAGCAAGTTTTCATAATTCTAACAACTATTTAGATTTTAAGGCAGATCAGCTGAACTTCATATCTT
>CAJDSM010023288.1:0-14562 GCA_903981925.1 Ostrea lurida
TCGGGTTGATTCCACCTCTGGTTGTCCAGGGTTGATTCCACCTCTGTGTGATCCAGGGTGAATCCACCTCTGGTGGGTCGGGTTGATTCCACCTCTGGTGTGTCCAGGGTTGATTCCACCTCTGTGTGTCCAGGGTTGATCCCACCTCTGGTGGGTCGTGTTTTGTTCCAGGTTATTCCACCTCTGGTTGTCCAGGGTGATTCCACCTCTGGTGTGTCGGTTGATTCACCTCTGTGTGTCCAGGGTGATTCCACCTCTGTGTGTCGGGTTGATTCCACCTCTGGTGTGTCCAGAGTTGATTCCACCTCTGGTGGTCGGGTTGATTCCACCTCTGGTGTGTCCAGGGTTGATTCCACCTCTGTGTGTCCAGGGTTGATTCACCTCTGGTGTGTCCAGGGTTGATCCCACCTCTGGTGGTCGGGTTGATTCCACCTCTGGTGTGTCGGTTGATCCCACCTCTGTGTGGTCCAGGTGTGATTCCACCTCTCGGTGTGTCCAGGGTTGATCCCCAACTCTGGTGTGTCCAGGGTTGATTCCACCTCTGGGTGTCGGGTTGATCCACCTTCTGTGTTCCAGGGTTGATTCCACCTCTCGTGTGTCCAGGTTGATCCCAACTCTGGTGTGTCCAGGGTTGATTCCACCTCTGGTGTGTCCAGGGTTTGATTCCCCCTCTGGTGTGTCAGGGTTATCCCACCTCTGGTATGTCCAGGTTGATTCCACCTCTGGTGTGTCCAGGTTGATTCCAACTCTGGTGTGTCCAGGGTTATCCCATATCCAACTATTTCGGTCATAATTAGGTCCGATAACTCTGTTTTGACAATGAGACTATACGTAGTTCGTATTGATCAGATAGTAATTATTTATTGACAGTAGGAATTATGAGTTACAGGATGTTAATTTACCTTAAAACCCCATTCACACCTTGATTTAATTTTATCAGATTTTAATTCATATGACTAAAAGTATTAAAACAAGTAGCTCAGAACAATATTTGTTTTTCTTTATTACGATGAAAACTTAAATCTTACGAGGGGGGGGGGATTACATGTTGAAAAATATGTTGAATATGCGATTATTGATATACTTATGATCTTCATGATTTTTTGTGATGATGATGAATAAACCTCCATGCTTAACTTAACTGGCTATTGTTGAAATTGAAGTGTTAGATGTCACTGTTTAAATTCTGTGTTTTTCGATCCTGCCAATTTCTAATACTTGTAATTCATGCTCCTAATTATGAAATAGGTCCTCTAGATCGTATTCAACCAATTATCGGATAGCTAAAAACAAACACAAATTCTTCCAACAATACACCAAGACATATTGAGTAGATATATACCTTTGTTTGTACAAAAAAAGACAATGGCTTCTAAGATTTTCAATGATTATATTGCCCAAGTCATTTGCAAGCACTTGTATTTGTGGTCAATCTAGGAAAGGACATTTCTGAACTTCATGGGTAAGCAATGATTTTCTTTCCTTGTCAGTCTTTATTCATAACACATTAAACAGATTTTAAAATAACACAATTTTCACATGACGCTAAACGCTTGTTTACTCCCGCGGTTTGCGTCCCCATTTTAATGTTTCAATATCTGTGAAAATTCTTAATTTTCAAGACGATTTTGTAGCAATAAAATGTTGTTCTGAACTGATGTTTTTCATGTTCATATAGTTTAGTGTTTTAACTTTTACACTAGATGTCCAACTTTTTTCCGATATATGAAAAAAGGTTGAAAAATACGTTTTTATACACGCAAAATGCCGAAATTCACCAAATGTTTGTTTATTACACACTAATCATTAGACGATAAACACTATTTTTCAAATGAATTTTGAAGCAATAATCTTTTTTCCGAACTGAAATAAAATATTATATCTTTTGTAGAAATAATGCCTCTTTCGGGTCAGGGGTCCAACTTTTTTCTATATAAATATATGAAAAAAGTTATAATGTTTAATTACACACTCCCCGTTATCGCCTATAGTAATACAGGTACTCTTAATAGGTAAACAAATAATCGCTGAAGATCACGTGATGACCGCTATAGTTGGATATGCACCTCTGGATGTGATCCAGCGGTTGATCCCACCTCTGGTGTGTCCAGTTGATTCCACCTCGGGTGTGTACAGGGTCCGTGTCTGCTCGACTACTAATTTTGTAATCTTCATGGGCATTATAGATTGATTTCTGTTTGTTATACACATTTTGAGTTACAAAAGCAGTAGACAAAGAAAAAAAATATTATATATGTAGGTATTTCCAGTCTTTGCTCAGTGTCAACTACGGAAGTTCATTTGACTTGAGGTAACAACAAATTTATCAGTAGAGTGATGATAAAATGACATTTGGAAACCAACATCTGTAAATGACAATTAAGCACAAGTGTTTAGCATGTATCAAAAGTTTCTGGCAAACTGGAATATGAAATTGTTCATTTCGCGAATTTACACGTTGAATAGAGGACAGTCAGTGGATAATGCCTTGAGCTGTTGTGTCACGTATACTCTTCAGGAACGGAACCAGACCTGCAACATAATAAACAAGGACTGGGCTGTTGAATACATTCAGGAGATAGCAAATTGAACACGTGAAACAATATGCCAATATTAGTAGTACACAATTAATATAGCAATCACTTACTGGAGCCCCCAGTGCCTTTCGTGGACACGGATTCGTAGTCTCGGCTCCTCGACTCCTTGTTGGACGCAATTATGATGTACCTAAAATACAAAATGTACATATAATATGAAAATGAGCAATGTTGAATCATTTCTCCTATCATTTTATCTTAAAAATTATACACGCACAACAGCATTCATATTTTCACAACACATTGACCCAATATAACTTCAATACTTATTTTCCGTTATCTCCCTTTATCGTAAATAAATGTACTAATGACCTGTGCAACTATGTGGTACATGTATGTAACGGGTGCATGATGACGATGTTTTAGTACTTGCAACAGAAGTCGTTGTTCTATACTTGGTTAGTGTACATGCCATGTTTAGACCGGAAGCTGATGTTTTGTGTTTGTTTTGAGACGATCAGTATATGGTAGGACCGCCGGGAAATCAATAGTCTATACTTACTTAGTGACGATTTGTATATGGTAGGACCGGAAGTCAATAACAGCCTGCACTGCGTCGTTAAAAGAGCGTTTGACGTCACCGCCATGATCGAGAGCTGATAACATAACAAAAAGAAGTCTGCATAAACCATTCTCAGTGGTCAAAATCAAGCATGGGAGGAAGAGGAATAGGAAATATCTCGGTGTACATCTAACACAATTTGAACATTATACAGAGGGGGACAACATCATTACGTCATACAGCTGTTCTTATTACCGTACTGTCTGAGATTGGTTTCCTTGGAGATCAACTCTATGAACTGGCGATGTTTCGGCGGCATGTATGTTAACATTTTGTGTAAGAACTCCGCAATACCTGTAGTTAAAATGAATTTTAAAATCATAGTCAAAATACAATACGGTTCTGTACCGTAAATTTTTATGCAGAAAAGTTGCGTATAGTATGGTACAGTTTGGCAGTGAATTTGACATAGGAGCATATTTTTGGAAAGCAAACATCATGTGTATAGAATCTAACAAACCAAACAAAACACAATAATTTTTTTAACTGATATTTAATTTGTGGGATAATCTACCTTTTTCGTGTTTGATTCCCAGCGCCGCATCCATCACCTGTAGCGAACTGCTTTGCGCAGCACTTCCTCCAATCATCTGGGGAAAGTGGATGACAGAGACACCATTATCTTATTTTCATAAGCGGTCAGTATACACACTTTTTGTAAACACTATATATAAGAATGAGATTTTTTGAAAAAGAAACAATAAAATCCTTTCTTCAATTCGAAAGAACTGTGTAGAGTTTGGAGTGAAAGTAATAATTTGAAATGTCATGATATATCTCAGGTTTTTTTCCCCTGAAATATCAGGATACATCGTGATACTTTTTCCTCTCGCGATACACTGCTCTCCTCAGTATGGGTCTCGGTAGTAGGCACGTACCTTCTGGGGCTCCGTCGACACCCCCTCATACACCAGACCCTCGGGGAGGGAGGATCCAGGCCCTCCCCATCTAACAATGAAACAAATCTTTATTTGAAAAGAGTATTGTTATTATCCAATAGGATTTATTTCTGATTTATAGTAATTCAAATTTTAACGCATTGCTATATATATGATCGATTCCAGATGCCGAAAAATGAAAATCGAGCCAATAGAGGACTCACCCGTTGAGATATGGACGCAGGGTGTTGTAAAATACATCTGCATCTAATTCATCTGTAATATTTTGCACACACATGCTAAAAGACTATAGATCTGTGGAATAGCATATTTTTGCATTACATATACGTACATTGGTATCCCCTAGGTTTATCATCACAGGATATATAAACCAGTAACTGACAGTGAATAAATTGACAATAATTAAAAAGGACAAACAGAATATCATGTTGATGCATGAATATATATAATTATATTTTCAAATCAGAATGGGTTTGAAGCAATACCCCGTCAAATCAGCAGAAAATGCCAATTCATACAATTGTCTTCCTATTCGTAATCTCCGATGATCGTTGACCTCAAATGTCATCAGTTCAGAAAAATGCGGAAGAGAGGCACTGTGCAAGTGTCAGATTTGTTTGTTTGGTCTTGCCAATTTTATAGAAAATTCTTTATCCAAATTTCAATGACATATTTGCTTAATTTTTACCTTCTTACACTACATAACATACATGTACCATGAACAAACGGAACATGTATTATTCGCGCCTGTTTCCATCTTCGTATTCAATCTTGGTCTCTCCAATCTGATTACGTTCGGCAATCATCGTTTCCGTGCTTTAATATGCGATTGATTGATTGATTGATTGAATGATTGATTGATTATTTGTTTGTTTTTCGTCCCGTTGAGAATATTCCACTCATATTGAGACGTCACCATTGCTAGTGAAGGTCTGCAAATTTTTGACCTATGCTCGGTACTCATGGTTTTTAGCAGTGAGGGTTCCTTTGCGTGCCACACATGCTGCAACACAGAACCTCCGTTTTAAAGGTCATATCCGAAAGACCCGTGATTCTTACTTCTAAATGCCGAGCTCTTGGCAAAGGAGCAATCATTATTTTAACGTCTTAGGTTTGACGCAGCCGGGTGGTAACCACGGCATCGAACCGCACGACCTCCCGATCACGAGGCGAGAACTCTACCACTGAGCCACCGCGACCGGTATAGAAAACACACAACTCAGTCATGTCAAACCACAAACCATGGGAGATCCTATATATTATAATATAAATGGCAAAATGTATGATACAGATACAAACAAATCAAATCTAGAATCGTTAAGAATAATGGAAAGTCGGAGTACTACCTTTCTGTGTGAAAGTGGTGTTAGACAGGGTGAAAATATGTCAGCATTTTTGTTATCGATGTACCTCAATGTTATACAGGATTTTCTTAACGCATCTAATGCTGAAGATTTGAGATGTTTGAAAAGAAGTATTATCATTTTTTTTTTTTAAATGATTCCCTATTTTATATGCAGATGACACTGTACTAGTAAATGTAGCTGAATCTGAGAAAGATTTACAAAACCAACTCAATAGATTTTATGACATTCTGGGCCATCGCGACCGGTTCCGTGTTCGAATATACCACTAATGCGTCCGATACTATGGCGGTCTATACAAAACATTTATTGTAGGTATGCTCTCAAGCAATAATCTTTAGTTTATTTTGCTGAATTTTTCATCAGATCTTGGGGACTGTACAGTAGTTATACCCATAGATGTTAACTGGTGCATATTTGGGTTGTTGAAAATTACCGATTAGTTACAGCTTGTGTAGCTTTAATAGATATACGAGTGAAATTTCCTGAGTATGTGATTACGAAGTGCATTAGATTTGTAGAAAATATTTTATAGTCATCGGGATATACTAGTGTGATGTATATTCAACACACAAACATTTACCGTGCATCTTAGAGAACGTATTCTTCATTTTGACCATCACATCACCGATTCCCGCCATTGAATTCCCGTAGAATGTGACGTCATTTCTGTCAGCGGCGGAAATGGCTTCCATAATGTGCTGAAGTCGCAAAACAATTGCATTATCATTATTTAATTATGCTGATTATACCGTACTGACAGTAACAGTTATTCTAGATCAAAATTTTTATAAAATACGTACCGTAATGGCGGGAGCAAAGTTGTGCTCAATCATGGCGGTGACGATGATGAACCACTCCGCTTGCCTTCCCCCGGGAACCACCTCGTACACACATTCTAGGTTACTAAATGGTATACAACTAAAGTTACTGTCAATCTCAAACCATACAACTGAATGCTGTTTGAAGTGTTTCATAGCCATTGTTAAGCCGTTTTTCAAACACTGATTTGACTACAGATTGTTCCGTTTACCTGATCAAGACTATGGGCTCACAGCGGGTGTGACCGGTCAACAGGGGATGCTCACTCCTCCTAGGCATCTGATCCCACCTCTGGTGTGTCCAGGGGTCCGTCTTTACCCAACTCTTGTTTTGTATTCTATTTGGGACTTACGGGATTGACCACTGTTCGTTATCTTTGCCTTTACATACAATGGCATACCTCTGAGTACAAATTGTTTCATCATACTTACGTCAAGTCCACTGCCCTAAAAAAAGATGGGAGAAGCAGATTTTCAAATGCTCTGTACATTTTGATAATATAAAACATGTTTTGAAATACGAGGTTGGTCAGTTCACCTGTCGGGGTCCTTGATTTTGACGTTTGCCAGACAGAATGTGGCGTGACTGATCACGGGCTGCAGACCCAGGCGTCTTGACACTCCACACCACGGCACGGATAGATTCCTCGGTAACGCCTAAAAAACGAAAGGTCCGGAAAGTACAATGCTCATCTCAGTGAGAAATGATTGTGACTTTTCAGCTGTTAGTTTTTGCTCATGTAACCTAACTTTGCGCTTACTACTAGCTTCGTACTCACTTTCCCCCACAAGTTGGCGACATTGATTTGAGCAAAGTAAAATCTTTAAACGTGTTTGAGTACTGTAAATTTTACCTTAATTAGTTGTTTGCATTGAGCAGATTTTTTTATTCTTCATATATTTCATGTACATGTACTAGATTAGGATGTTTATGAATTACAGCATGACAAATTGTAGTCTTGCTATCTAAAATTGTAAAGGTTTTTTTTTCGAAATATCACTATGTCCAACACGGTTTTTATCATTGCCCCATTCTGCACCCTCGAAATTACCTCGACTGCCAAATGTTTTAGATTTCATATATCTAAATCAGCTCTACCCAGCGATGAGTCCGACTATTCTGGACGAGAAGTGAACAATACGTTTTCTAGTGCCAGACAAACTGATCTGATCAAAGAGTGTACCAAACTATCATGTTAAAAACCAAGTAAAATTCCCTTAACGGAACTAATATACGTGTGGGGAAAGGCCCACAATTTTACATTTTGTATAAGGACTGTGAAATAATCTATTTTCGTTGAGTTCAATTTTCATAATTGTGCAGTTGTGTTACGAGTATTGATGCAAAGGGCTGGGTACGGTAAACATGTAAATCGGCCCTGTCCGAACGTTAAAAATTAAAATCGTGTTATCTTATGTTTTATTGGTCCAGATGATTTGTTCAAGACCTCTTATGTATGAAAATTACTTTTGTTTCGGAAAATGCACGTGCGTCTTATAAATATAAAGTCCGAAATCGGAGCAATAATCCGGACTTTCATGAAATTTACTGTTTCTGCTACATTTAGATAAAGTTTTCTATTTGACCACAACCATGTATGTATACCAAACTTTCATGGATGTATTATCTTTTAGTGTAGATTCAAAATTTCACAAGTAAAATTCAATACAAAGGTGTGGCCAAGTTCATTTTAACATTTTTAATGTCAAACTTCTGTCAAAAACAATAAATTTTATGAAAATCCGGATTATTGCTCCGGTTTCGAACTCAATATTTACAATATGCACGTGCATTTTCCGAAACAAGAGTCATTTCCATACACAGGAGGACTTGAACAATTTTTTTTGACCAAAAAAATATGATAACATAACTTCGATTTTAGACATACGGACAGGGCCGACGTGCTATGCTTACTATTATAATGGATGGGTAACATCCATTATTGATTGTAATGATGTACAGTTATGGCCCCATCCTAACCATTCCCACTCCTAAATAACAATGACGAGATGCCGTCATTACCAATGGCCCCATCCTAACCATTCCTACTCCTAAATAACAATGACGAGATTTCTACCTTACCTTGGGCACGCCTTTATCTCCCTCCTGCCAAATATAACACGTAGCAATGGCGCACAGCGTCAGATGAGCCAGTCGTAATTCACGGTATGTGGTGAGGCGTTCATGGTCCAATAACGGCAACTAGTAAAAGATTTATTGATAGATTATTTGTTCGATTTATGTCTTGTCAAGATTTTTTCACTCATATTGAGACGTCACCAGTTGTAGGTGAAGTACCTCAAATTTTGACCTATGCTTAGCGCTCAGGGCCGCAGCAGTGTGAGTTCTTTAGCGTGCCAACGCCTGTCGTAACACGGGGCCTCCATTTTTAAGGTCATATCCGAAAAACACGCAATTCTCGCTTCTAAATGCCGAGCATTTGGCGTAGGAGCAATCACTACATTTCTATTTCTGACGCGGCCATGGCATGAGCGGGGCTCGAACTCACGACCTGGCTCCCAGTTACGAAGCGAACGCTCTTGTAAAAGAAAACATGGATTGTTTTTCCTATTTCTAATGATTCTATGCCATTATATTGCCTGTGATAAAGGCAATCAGGGATGGACAGAATGGCTGACTCAAAGACGATTCAAGATTTTTGGGTGAAGTAAACTATTATCGCTAACATGAAAACTGACTTTGTAAAGAGTCCTGCGAACCAAGAGAAAGTTTTATTTTGGTCTAGAATTTCGGCAAGGTTGCTCAAAGTCTACGGGCGTTTTTCTTCTACTGCGGAATAAAGTTTTCGTATGACATACACTCCCAATATTCTCTTGGAGACTTTGACCTTCTCATCTCAAAATATTTAGATATCTAATGCTCTGCACCCTTCTGTTCTCACAACACATGCATGTACAATACCTTGTCTACCATCTNGTTCTCACAACACATCGTGACATGCATGTACAATACCTTGTCTACCATCTCTCGTAAAACTTTGTCCTGACCCGCCAAAGTTGGGGCATGTTTTGCTAGAGCATTCCATTCATCAAAGTATTCCGGAAGCTTGTCCTGAAATGGTACGATCAATGACTGAAGAGAAGGAAACAGCAATCCATCACAGAAGAGAAATAAACACGGAAAATCATTAGTTGTGACCCGACTGCGTAGCCTTAGCTTATTCTGTTTAGACTTACAAGTGGTCTGTCCAGCAGGAAGCCGATCGTCTTAGAAATCCCAAAGTCCGCGAGACTGACCCCCTCCAGTTTAGCCATGACGTCAGACGACAACTCGCATGGTGCCTTGTATGCACTGATCAAGCTATGGCAGATTGATTACACAAAAACTATGTATGTGACCTTGTCGTTTATCAACCCGGTAAATCGGATCCCCGGAAGGAGGACATAAGCACCCTTTAATTCGTAGAAAGTCGTTATACACTCGGTGCTTATCTCTTGTAGTCAAACGATAAAGGCCCCCATTCATGATGACAGCTGCAGCGAACAAGATTTCATTGTCAATGAGAGGCTTTATGTAGATAATTTTAATCAACGTGTACCTGTTAAATGAACAAACTACGAACGCTGTGAACAATGGGTACAGATATCGTTGTACTATTTCGGGATTATTTTCCACGCTACCTCTTTTTAACCGACCAACCCGAGTGCACACATCGATTCTATTGTCAAGCCCGCGTCCAGCAAAAAATGGCGCACAGCCGAGTTCCAACGATTTTCATTTTATAAATTTTTAAAAATATACAATTCTTACAACTTAACTCCAGAGGGAAAATAAAAATAGCAACCTTTATACTGATAATCTGATATAAAATTTTGCCCTGTTAAATTTCAAAATGAGGTAGAAAATATCCGATTTCTGATTTGCTTTACTTTATTTCATAGTCTTCAAAAATATAGTTCATTGGGAGTGCACTTTGGTTTCTTCCGAAAACAGATGTTTTCTATCAAAGTGAAAACCTCAAATTTAACAGCATTGGTTATGTCCCAATTTATCTAACGAGAAACACCAGTTACATTATCTATAGATGCAGTGTAGGTATTTATCCGATAGCTAGTTTTGTGCTGAAAGAGAGTGTGTGGAGACGCAGAGCATTATGGGTAGTATGTTTTTTGCGCATAGACACAAGTATAACACCAAAATTAAAACAAAGTATAAAAATAAGAGCTGATCATGTAATGTTTGTTTATCGTAGAGGATTCTAAAAGAATTAGACACTTATCTCTTTTTGTTTGTCACCTCGTTTCAGAACTTTTTAAAAGTACTTTGATTTGTAATTGATATCATTGAATGGCGTAGCTACCATTCACATGCCTACACATAATAAACTAAAATGTTAAAATTCATTGATAACACAGGCCTGGAGGTTTGAGCACATTTTCATACTCAAAAGCCAATACTCGGTGATCTAAATCTTGATGAAACTGTTGATCATAATAACACTCTTATACTTCAAGCTGAAGTAACATGGTCAAAATGTTTTTTAGCAATGCTTTAAGAGTCTTGGGTCCAGTAGCTGTACTCAAAACAAACATGGATGTACATAGATAAATGATCAGCACTAAAGTACCAGTTTGATATGAGTACAGAAAAAGTTTTATAACCTCCAGAAGCTCTTGACTGTTTTTATACCATGGACTCCTTTTAAATGACTAGAAAATAGTTCTCAAAGAAGTGGAGGAAACTTTTACATACCATACCAAACCAAACCATGGATGCTAACAAGATACATGTAAAACCCAACCGTACCAACACTTTCCCTTAGGTCTCTTACTTTGATTCATCTCTCCGACTCAGACACTTTGACCGTTGAAAACAATCAGAAATCATTCACAACTTTTCCCCACAAAATTAGCTTATAAAGATGGATATTTTTTTTTTCTGTACAGCTTATCGCAGAAAATGCATAGTTTTTTGTAAATTTTCCAGTCATTTGATTTGATTACAGTGACAAAATGTTAATGTAATTGAATTATGAAGGACTGCTCCGTGATTCGGTGAAGGCTTAAATCCAAATATCATGCCGACCGAATGTCGTCACCAGCAGATTAGGTGTACCGAGAAGTCCTGTCCAAGCACCTTTTGTCATACTGCAAATTAGATTCTAGGAATTTGATTGGTTCGTTAGCCGTTATTATGAGACTATATATACCTGCCTGAGACAGGTATTATAGATCACGTGATCTTACTGTGACGAATACGTTGGTGAATGCTCGCGATTTTGGACTCGCTTTGAACAATTCGTATTGTAGTCTGAAGCAATCACTGTTTGTAAAGAATGTATTATAATGGCAGATGAACACAAAGTTTGTAAACAGTGCAAATGACAAACAAAGAGATAGCAGATCTCTGAATACAAAACAAACGTAAAAGTTCATGACGTATGAATTTTACTTTCTAACAACGTCATAATAACACTTCGATCATTTGTCTGTGACGTGTAATTTTACTGTGACGTAAAAGTTCAGATCGGTAATCAGTGACGTTACACGTCACAGCTCAGATAGAGAGACCATGTGCAAACTTTTATTATATTGATTTGAAGTATGACAAATTGTTATTACAGCTCCAGGCAGGTAATATGGGCTGATAAAAGTTGTCTGTGTTTCATATTTCCCTCGCCTTCGGCTCGGGAAATATGAAACACAGACAACTTTTATCAGCCCGCGATTTTTAACCTCTGGTTTAACCTTGGCCCCCTCCATGAAGTCTGCTAATAACATACTAGTGATCACTATCTTTGCACAGTCGGTAAGAGTTGGAGACACTTTCGGGCTCCTCTTGTTCTGTTGTCCCCTGGTAACTGAGAGCATTTATGTCGACTTAGTCATGATCATCATGCGTCAAATCCTGTGGAGCATGATGAACATAGATGTTCTACGGCGGTCAACAAGGGTATCACATTGCTACTGATGGACCATGTGCGTCATGCTGCCCGGTGAGCGATCCCTGTAGTTACCGATGACGAATATGGCTGCTCTCCTTTGAACAGTGGTATGGGTCCCATACGGAATTGTCATATTCCAATGATGAGGGGACCATTGTTTGATATGCCATGGATCGGACTGAAGGTTTACAATCTTTTTTTGATTTCCTGATTAATTTGCATTTATCTTTTCAATTTCACCTTTAAAACCATTTTTGATCCATTCTGATATGGATTCCGGGGTTTTGGTCATTCATTGAAAGAACAAGCAAACCTGCATAAAATTTTGGGAGAGTAATAAAACTTCTGATAAATGTGCTAATGCAACGTGTAGCGGTCATCCATCCAGGTTGCTCAAATTTCTTATCTTTTCCTTGCTCCGAGGGAGGGAAGCTTAGTAACGAAGCTTAGCATGGGTTCCCTCTGGATGTCAGGCACCTCTTCAGCATCCGCCGTTTCCGGAGACAACCACTGTCTTACCCAGACGAGACCACGTCCGTACATGAATACAAACAGTCCCAGTACTCCGTAGAGACTACTTGAAGCAAATTTCCCGCCAAAAACCATGNAAAACAGTCCCAGTACTCCGTAGAGACAACTTGAAGCAAATTTCCCGCCAAAAACCATGCAGAGTCCCTACACTGTAGTACGCAGTGGTCACCAATCCAGGTGCTGATCACGCTCGCCGTAGCGTGATCAACTTGAGATAGAAACTCTACAGCATCGATAGCTCACTGGCGATACAGTACAAATTTCCTTTTAAAGGTCATATGAAACGATTTCTATCATTGGTATTTTATTTTATAAACATAAAGATTGGTATGAATTAAAGTTATATTGCCTAAAGTGACGTCACAAAAAACGCATAGAAAATAGTGTAATTTACACTGTTTTGTTCATTTATTAAAGAAATCTCTCATTGATTTAATGGAAATATGCATGAATCTTTGTTTTCTGACGAATTGCCTGATTTCATTACATGTCCCATAGCTGTCAGTTTGAACCAGCCAGAAATAATGACGGCAAGCGAATGACGGTTTATCAACAGACGGTAATTTCTAGCTTCTTGAAGAGGCGCTAACAAATCACGGCCCATAGCCGTAAAAAAAAAACCAAAAAACAAAAAAAACGATTATTATAAGGACTAAAAGCCGCATCATCGTCGGAACTCACGGATGCAGTGTGGGGGAAAGAAAACACGTGAATTCCGACGATGAAGTTGTATTAGGTGAATATTCACGAACTTACAAGTATAGATTAATTAAAACGTGGCATGATGTAATTTAAAGTATGTAAAACTGTAATGGTAATCTTATATTTTATTGATACGAATAACCACAGACGCACGGTTCTTCATAATCAGTCGATGTTCCCCTCGAGCCCGCAATATCTTTGTTCCCCGGCTAGTTCACGAATAAATTCAATCGTTTTTGATTTGGTGGTGGTCAATGTTTTTTTTGATAATTTATTATTTGCTTTTAATTCTATAGCAGGTAACTCTTTTACTTTAGTTTTTTTTTCATAACACCCCAACCGGTAAACACGTGAGTTTAGTGCATATAAAGGGCCGTAACCAGAGGGGGTGCACGTGCATTTTAAAATGAAAATGCTAAAATCTCTAAGCTTTCGGGGACTTTGCCCCCTGGACCTTTCTTGCACTCTCTGGGAGCCTAAAGCGGCCTCCAGGCCTATGAAAATGCTAAAACCTCTCACCTTCCGGGGGCTTTGCCCCCCTGGACCCCCTACTACGGCCAGTTCTGGACCCGCTGGGGGCTTCCAGATCCAATCATGAATGAAATTGCTAAAATCTATCAGCTTTCGAGGACTTCATCCCCTATCAGGACTAACCCTGGACCAACTGGGAGCCTAAAATGGTCCCCAGACTCCTTGCCTTAGTCTTGTGCACCCCCCAATGGAAATTCCTGGTTACAGCCCCGATATGTACAGTATATATGGAATGTAGATTAATTATTTCTGAACTGTTAGTTCCTAAATGATACTTCATGGATCTTTAATGTCAGAATGAAAAGTTAATTTACAATATTGATTTAGCTGGATTTTCTTGTTGATAACAAGAGAATAAAAGTTACAATTAGGAAGCCATTGTAGCTACATTACACACTAGGCTTATATGGAGATTTGAAATCCACAGTTTTTTCCCCCCAAGAAAGAGGTACATAGTCACAACCTTCTGCAGCCTACTACTACGATTAAATGTAGCAAACTAGCATTTTTCAAAGCTATATGCTGTGAATAAATAGAGGATATTCAATGTTTTGTTGTTGGATAGAGAATTTATTTCACGAGTGAGACAGGTATTTTTTGATATTTTCACGAGTGCGCAGCACGAGCGAAAATATGAAAAATCCTGTCT